>CM074439.1:9017059-9197059 GCA_037101425.1 Elopichthys bambusa
AAGTTTGGCTTCCCTGAAGATATGATCTCCTGGATTAAACTTTTATACTCCACCCCATTAGCCTCTGTTTGCACAAATAATGTATTTTCAGAATACTTCTCTTTACATAGAGGGACAAGGCAGGGTTGCCCGCTTTTGCCCTTGTTATTCGCAATTTCTATAGAGCCGTTAGCCACATTACTTCGTCAGTCCTCTGTTTTTAGGGGCATCACTCGAAATGGCATTGAGCACAACATTTCTTTATATGCGGACTATGTTCTTTTGTATGTTTCTAATCCCTCTTTATCACTACCGCATATATTGTCAGTTTTAGAGGATTTCGGGAAAATTTCAGGCTATAAAATTAATATGCATAAGAGTATTTTCCCGATTGTTATGTCTCTGGATTCGGCTTCGAATACTATTCCATTTAGAGTGGTTCAGGATGGGTTTAAATACCTAGGTATATCGGTTACGCGTTCCTTTAATAGCTTGTTCAAGGCCAATTTCTCCCCACTCCTACAACGCTGCAAGCAAGATTTCAAGAAATAGTCTGCCCTGCCTTTGTCTTTGGTTGGTCGTATTAATTTGATTAAAATGACAGTTCTGCCACGTTTTTTTTATACCTATTTTCAAATATACCTATATTCATAAGAAAATTTTTCTTTTCCAACCTAGATAAGTTAATAAACTCCTTTTTGTGGAGGGGTAAATTCCCTCATATTGGAAAATCCTCTTTGCAGAAGCCTAAGTGCCATGGACATTTTTTTATTTTACTACTGGGCAAGCAATATTCAAAAAATAGTGCATTGGATGCCAGTTTGGGACTCGCAATCTATTCCTGTGTGGGTGCAAGGGGGGGAAGCCTATACCAAATTTTCTCTTAAGTCCTTGGTTTGTGCACCACTTCCGATTTCAGGAAAGGGTCCATCACCTAAGGGTACATCACCTAATCCAGTAGTTGTATATACGTTAAAAATTTGGTCGCAGTTTAGGAGATATTTTGGCTTACAGACTGCCTCAATTGCTGGTCCCATTGTCTCTAATTGTTTATTTCCCCCATCCTATACAGACACAGCATTTTTGACATGGGAAGCGCAGGGAGTTAGATTTTTAAAAGATTTATTTTTTTTAATGGTATTTTCTGTTCCTTTGAGGAGCTTGTACACAATTTCTCTCTGCCCAAAACCATTTTTTTTTTTTTTTTTTCTTCGATATTTGTAGATAAGGAGTTTTATTAAGTCATTATTTAAGTCTTTTCCTGAATTACCTGCTCCTTCAGTTATGGATTCACTGCTGTATTCAAAACCAGAGGGCAAAGGATTAATTTCCCGCATATATTCTCTTATAAGCACCATAGGTCCACAAAGCACAGATTTTGTTAAAAACTCTTGGCAACTTGACCTGGGTAGAGACTTTACTGATATGGAGTGGAGTGGAGTGGTATTTTAGACAAAGTACATTCATCATCATCTTGTGCCAGACATGCCCTCATCCAATTTAAAATACTTCATAGGTTGCATTTCACAAATTCAAAATTAGCTAGGATCTATCCTACTATCCTCCTGCATGTAACAGATGCCAACTCTCACCAGCCACAACAGGCCATATGTTTTGGTCATGCCCAAAACTGCAGGGGTTTTGGAAAAATATTTCAAAATCTTTTAGTGATATGATGGTGTTTCTATTGACCCTGACGCCCTGTTAGCTGTCTTTTGTACTAGTCCTGAAAATATTGTGCTTAATGAAAGAATAAATAAGGTAATTGCCTTTACCACACTGTTGGCAAGACGCTTAATTCTTCTTAATTGGAAAAAACCTGAGCCCCCAACACATAGCAGATAGGTTAAAGATGTAATGTATTATATCCAGCTTGAAAAAATCCAATTCACTGTCCGTGGTTCTAAAAGCAAGTTTTTTGAAACATGGTCACCTTTCTTAGTGTATTTTGATGATTTGCATTTTTCAGAGGGAGGGCTCTCCTAAACACCTGACCACATGTGCACCTACAGATTTCATATTATTCTTTTCTTTATATTTGTTCGTGAGGTGAATTTTTTTTTTTTTTTTTCCTCTGATGACAGCATATTAATAAACTCAAGCAGCCTTGATGACAGGAATACCGAGATATCATTTAGTCCCAGCCTTTAAGATGTCAGGCACAGTGCATAGTTTGCTCTTTTGGGCTTTTTAATGTTGACTTTGAAAGGTTACATCTGGACCCCATTAATTTGTCCCACAGCCTTTGATAACTATACTCATATTACGTAACATTAATGACAGCTGTTGTTGCCAGAATGCCTAATGACTGTGGTTATTTCTGAGACCCTGGAGAGGAAACATCATCATGACATCTTGCAGTCTCGTCCCCTATCATATTGTGACAGGGAGAAATTGTGGCTTTAATCACTTCAGTTCTGTTCTTAAAGCATCCTGTTGTTCCAAATCCCATTTTTGGCACTATAATGGAAATTTAAGATGTAATGTTGGTTGATAAGAGCCTGGCAGCATATTCAAGTGGAGACAAACAGGCTGATTCTCTCACCAGTTCTCATATCTATTTATTCTCTCTCTGCCTTAACAAATTTCTTGCATGCAGATAATGACTAGAGCAGGCTAGCTGCTTCTGCAGCTCAGTGGTGATGATTTTCAGACTGCCGCTGTAAGCCTGCTGAATCTCCTAGGCTTCTTTCATGGTGGTTGGGCTGTAATTTTGCCACGTACGTGTGCTGAATGCCGATGTGCCCCAGTTGAACTTTGCCTCAGCAGCTGCTCACAACAGCAGCAACTCCAAGTCATTTTCAGTCAGCTAATACAAGTGTTATTGGCTTCTTTTCAGTTAATGATAGAAAGGCCCTTTGTGGCAGCTACATCTTAAGCATGTTCCCTATTCGCTTTCAGTGTAAATAACCATGTAAGCTTCAGTAAGTTAGAATTTTGACCATTGAAACATGAGAACTTAATAGTAACATGAATATCATGGAGCATTTTTTCCTCAGATAAATATTTGGACTAGCCCTGAACTAATCCTGGGTTTCCAGCAAAGAATGACACATTCCTGGCTTAAGGCTTGAATAGTGTCTTGAATTAAGCTCACATGTTCAAGAAACTTTTGATGTGCGTCCTCATCGTCTTCTCTTTCTGTTCTTCACAGCCTGATAAACCGAATGCTTCAGAGGGATCCGAAGAGGCGAGCATCACTGGAGGAGATCGAGAGTCACGCGTGGCTTCAAGGGGTGGATCCATCTCCAGCTACCAAATACAACACCCCACTGGTGTCCCACAAAAATCTGTCAGAAGAGGAACATAACAGCATCATCCAACGCATGGTGCTGGGAGACATTGCCGATAGAGAAGCCATCATCGAGTAAGGCTTGTTGTAGGCTTGATACAAATTCTTTCATTTTCCTTAAGCAGGACTGTCTTGAATTTAAAGACTACTTTAGAAAGAGCCTCCAGGTTTATGCATAATCAGTTTTAAGAATTTGGTGTAAAGGGTGTCTTTACTAAACTCTTTGCTTGAAGACCAGTTAGCTGGATAAGGAATAGGTAGCATTAAACGTGAAGTGTGTTCAATCCAGTTTCAATGACACCTGTTAAGTAATGTCTTCGCCAACATATTAGGCCCAAAATGTACTCTACACAATTCAAAAACACAAAAGCTACACAAGCTAGATTTCACACTTTCTTGTATTCTGAAATGTGTCCGAATGTAATTCATTAAGTAATATATAATGTATAATATGAATCATAAATTCTTATTTTTAGTCTTGCCACAACAGACACTATAGCATAGTCTTAGCAACTCTCAAAATGAATATTCACGTTTCATACTATTGTGTTGTCAAGCTAAGCTATTGTAAGATAACATGGTTTTATTGATAGTAGGGTACAGTTTTTTTT
Source organism: Elopichthys bambusa (assembly GCA_037101425.1). Lineage (NCBI taxonomy): Eukaryota > Metazoa > Chordata > Actinopteri > Cypriniformes > Xenocyprididae > Elopichthys > Elopichthys bambusa. Next base: position 9,020,942 of record CM074439.1, read on the forward strand.
AGTTAGTAGGGTACAAGTGTTGAAAAATAAGTTCATCCCACTGTCAGTGGAGCATGAAACGAACATAGTGCAGAAGACACCCGCTGTACAGTCTTGTAGAAGGATGCATGCTGGGTGACAGTTCAAAGCACCCATCAGTCTTTCCTTTATGTCTTTGATCCCACTCCCTGGCAGCTAGGGAACCCCACTATGTGAAACTGCAGTCAGTCTGCCTTGAAACCCTCAAGATGTTTTAAAGAGACTGTGTACTGAATGATTGCATTAAAATCCCATGTACAATTAATTCTTCCTCTAAAATGACCTTGTTTCTTACACACACACACAAACACAAAAAGTTCAATTAAAACAGAAGTGGCACCTACTCCTTTACTCATGTTATGCTCAGTGCATTAAAAAATAAGAGCTGAACTGAGCCAGGAACACAGGCCATGACGTGGACTCAAGCCTTGCCAAAAGATCGTCTCTGCATGATTCAAACTCATTTGTTCAGTTGTTGATATGTAATCCCCAAAGAAGCAGTGTAATCTCTGCTAACATGCCCAGACTCACCATCTTGAAAAGCTGGATGCAAAATGTCCCATTTGTATTGGGATAGTGTGCTATCTGGGATTCTTCATAGTTATTTTAGTCTCGGGTGTTCAAAATGTAGGCCACTATATAAGACCTTTTGAACTGATAGAAGCCACATGGGTCTCTAGTTGTTAGAACCGTAAAGTTTTACTAGTTACTGACATGTCAAATTGCATTGTCTAAACTGGTGTTTCTCTCACACACTGTCTGTATCTCCTCCTCACTTGTCCATTCTCTTTGCTCTGCCTCCAGAGCCCTGGAGACAAACAAGTACAACCACATCACTGCTACTTACTTCTTGTTGGCTGAACGGATTTTGAGGGAAAAGCAGGAGAAGGAGGTGCAACCTCGTTCTTCCAGTCCCAGTAACATCAAGACCCACTTCAGGTACTTCATGGGGATTACTCCATCTCTGCTGTCTGTTATTTATACACTAATGTTTTGTCAGGAGAATGCTAGTTAGTTATGTACTGTATTGTTAAGTCATCCACAGTTTCTTAGTTTTGGTGCAACAGGCAAAATATATAACTGAGTGTTGAAGGTATTTAAAACTTTTTGTGATATGTACTCAACTCCAATTACAACCAGTTGTTTTTGCAGTGTGAAGCCACATTTTATGAAATGTTATGAAACATAAATCCTTTACAGTCTTGCTCATATCATTTGTTTTAAGAGTAAAAACATAGTCAAAAATAATCTCTTTTAAAAAAGTCTATCATGTCATGGTGTACACAGGCAGGCTAACTGCAGGTTTTTGGCTCTCTGGTGTAGATGTCTGGGGCAGGATTCACTATAAGAGGTTCTGAGAGGTCAGGTCTGCTGGATGTCAGTATCCCTGTCTGTGCTCTGCGCTGTGTGTGGACAGTCAGCACATCCTCGGTGCTCTGCACCGTGTGACAAATGTGTTTAAAAGATGAGGCTGAAATTGGTTCGGACTGACCTAGAAAAGCAGTGAGGCTGCGGATGCTTTTTGAAAGGAGCAGGGAGTGGAAGAAATGAGAGGATGTGGTGTGGGAAAGAAGAGAGGAAGATGTTGGAGGGGGGGAAGAGAGGAAAGAGTTCTCAGGATGCAGCAAGGATCATGAGAGGGTGACACATTATTTTTTTTGTGGGAATCTACGTAGAAATATCAACAGAATGGAAAAGCAAACTGATCCTCCCAGATTCTTCCCAGAATCATGTAATTCGGTGTAACGGTTGGTTACCCAGATCATGATTGCAGTGTTCTCGTTCATCAGTGTGCCCTTCATAGACCGAAAGAGTTTATAGGCTGTATGTACTCAGAATTGATTCATCATCCTAGTGGAGAATACAGATGAGTAGTAGAGTATAAATTCTAGCTGGAACGTTTACTGTATGAGGTTAACTCTTGATGTTACGCAGGAATTTCCACATGAATAGACTGACAGCATAATTTGCAACAGCTTTATTAGGCCATTGCAGAAATTATCTAATTCTTTTCTTAATGATGAATAGATATGGAAATGTTTACAATCGTTTCTCATCAGGCCTCTGAACACAGACCAGGTCTGATTTATGAAACTATGGCTAAGTCCACTTCTTTATTACATCCTAGAAATAATAACATAAGTAATGCAAAAACAGACTAAAGTAGGCAACATTTTACCAAGCTTGACACAAGTTTCACCCTGTATCCGTGCTAACAGATTTTCTTTACTGTTCTCTCTGAGACATTTGTTTAATCACACAAGGTTTTTGCTGCATTCGTGTTTGCATTGTTTGAGTTGTCGTCATACCAGCATAAAGTTTATGGGGTGTTCATGCATTTATGACAACCAGGGAGGACATTGTGGAGCTCCGTTCCACTGTTTCACTTTGGTTCAAAAGCCTAAAGTACCACCTTAGCAAAGTATATCTTTCCATAGCGACTTAAGTGCACATACTGTATTGTGTAAATGATACTCCAGCAGGAAGGTAAGGATAGTTTGCAGCATCAAGTCAGAGATGTATTTCTGAATTGCCATGTTTCTTGCTTGAGTGCTTGGCACAAGAATCAAGTCTGGCTTTTGACAAGGACTGTCATTAACATTTGGGTTGTTTCCTCTCCAGAGTGTTTCTCTCCAGAGCTTCTGTCTTTAAAAGTTGTTTTTGGCAATGTCCACCTGTACTTAATATTATCCTGCTTTTAGTTACAACCTTATTCTGTTTTTGACTTTAAGGGAGATTGTACTCTATTTAAAGCAAGATTATTTATATCAAGGACTATGTTTTTTTCTTTTTTGCAGGCAGTCATGGCCAACTAAATTCGACATGCATCAGGACATCGAGGACAGCTTAGCCTCTTCATCCATATCTCATGCTGGGGGTCCACAGTCTCCGGCTCGCAGTACAGAGAACCTGCTAAACGGTCACCGCAATAAAGGACTTCTGGAAGTGAGCCGTAGAGAAGAGATCAGCGAAGCCTCCAGCAGCTCTGCTGTACCTGCTTCTCTGCCCCCAAACCCCCTTAAGTCTGGGGTCATGGCCCCTCTTGCATCCGCTTCAGCCAAGCAACGAACTTGCCTCTTTCGAGTAGAGGAAGATGAGGAGGAGGAGGAAGAACAGGAGCCTTCACCATTGCCAACCCAGGTGGTATTGCGGCGCAAACCACTGTCCATCACCAACCGTCTTACGTCTCGAAAAAGTGCCCCAGTGCTCAATCAGATCTTCGAGGAGGAAGGCGAGTCAGATGATGACTTTGACATGGATGAGAGTCTTCCGCCCAAGCTCAGCCGGTTGAAGATGAACATGGCATCTCCCGGTACGGCCCAGAAGCGTTACCACCGCCGCAAAAGTCAGGGCCGTGGTTCAAGCTGCTCTAGCTCAGAGACCAGCGATGATGATTCAGAGAGCCATCGCCGACGACTAGACAAAGACACAGGGTTCACCTACAGCTGGAACCGCAGAGACAGTAGTGAGGGTCCACCTGGAAACTCTGGGGGTAATGGGGGCGGTAGTAGCGGAGGGCAGAGCAAACCACCTGGGGAAGGTAACTCAGGACCAGACAAAGGTAGCCCTCCAGGGGGAGGAAATGGTGGTAGTACAGGAGGAAGCAGTGGAGGTGGTGGTGGTGGTAGTACAAAAGGACAGGGAGGCCCTTCTAGCTGTTCGCGTAGCAACAGCAATGCTTCATCTGGCTCAACACGTAGTGCAGCTCGGAGTGCAGGGGAACTGGTTGAGAGTCTAAAACTCATGAGTCTCTGTTTGAGTTCTCAGTTTCAGCATCGCAGCTCTGGAGGTGGTGGTGGTGGACGGTTTATCCTTGATCCTCAGAGCCTGTCCAGCGTTAAAGTCCAGGAGAAGTCATCCTGGAAGATGTGCATTGGCTCCAACAACAGTCTGGACAAAGTGATAAACCCTGCCTTGAATGGTGGCGTTGGGGCAATGGAGCAAACGGCAGTCATGTTAAATGAACTTGGCCTGGTCAAGGAGAACAATTTGAACCTAAAAAATAATGTTCTCCAGCTACCTCTGTGTGAAAAGACCATCTCCGTGAACATCCAGCGAAGCCCCAGGGATGGGCTACTCTGTGCCTCAGCCCAGGCCAGCTGCTGTCAGGTCATATGATGGCACAGCACATGGCTGGTTCTCAGAGTGGATTGTTCCAATTGCCACATTTGTAGCATATGATGACTTGAGTTCTCCACTAGTAGCTGTATATGACCTCTCTTGATCCCAACTTGTCCTTTAAACCTGCCTTCTATGTTGTCTTAATCATTCTCACAACTTATTTATTAAGTTTCTTCTCTTGGACCCATTTGTTTTTAATGAAGTGCACGCTGCTATCCTTTCCTTTTTTGTGTCTTTATTTGTTTTGCCCAGTTAGACTTTAATAGAATTCAGTCTTTGTTTTTAAGTCCTGTTTATTTTGCTTTTATAGCCCTTGAAATGAAACACTCTTAATTTGAATTCCATGGTTCCAACACCACCCAATCAATCAAGAGTTGTGGAAACTGTGTATAAATAAAATGATCTTTAATAAAGTGAGATATTTAAATTAAGACCAACAGTATGATAGAATAGAACATGGCAGTTCATTAAGCACTTAAAGAAGCTCAACCTATAAAAACCACAATTGGTTTTGTAAATTCAAGCCCCAATATGATTGTAATGAGATGGTAATACAGTAAAAGCAATAGTGAAAGTAAATAACAAACCCTGTTTTAATTCATAGTGCTGTCTGACGAGTCTTAAACTGAATGACCATTTTGCAGTTTTTTGTTTTTTTTTTGTGTGTTTTTGTTTTTTGTTTTTTCTTCCCCGACCAATTTTAAAGTGCTATTGACTGTTTCCTTGTCACCGTTTAGTATAGCTACATTTTTGAGGTTAGTGACAATCAGTTGCAATAACAAGGGACATTCTTAATGGATAATTCCCTAAAGGGGGCTACGGATAATCCACATGACTTTGTTTGAATTACACTGACACATTCACTATGTTCTTGATTTGTCTCACACCACAAACTTTTTTTTTTTTTTTTTGTATATGTGAGGGATCATTTGGGATTTAAGTGCAATTTATATATTCAAGCTGGTAAATGTTGCAATTCCATCTGCAAAATGCCCCCTTAAGTAATAATGTTTTCCAAATTTGCATCCCAGACAGCACTGTGGATACACCCACACATTAATGTGTTCATCCTAGTTTTTATCAAATTATAAAATTAAAATTGCACTACGGTATAAGTAGAGTCTACAATTAGGATACTTTGAACACCATACAAATCACAGTGGGGATAATTAGCCTTTACAATGCTGTTTCTGCCAGAGCGAAATCAAACCCGCAGACAGCGACAGTATTCAGCTTGTGTTGTACTGAATATTTTAATAAGAACCGTTGAGCCAGTACCCCTCTTTTTCAATGTCATTATTACAGGACGAAATTTGAATGGAAAAATGATTTTATCATTAAGGACTCTTCTTTGGCTTAAGAAATCATTTTCAGTTACAGATCCGGATCTCTTTCTACCCTGTTGTTCTTGTACCAATCAGCTTTGAGTTACTGTATATACCGGTCTCAGAATTGACTGGCCTTAGGGGGTGTTTATAAGTATGTACATATATTTTTTTTTTAAAGTTTATTTTTTTGAAAGGACTGCTGTTTTAAAATGCTGTTTTGGATGTGAGCCTTAAATTGGCTTCTAGTTGGGATAAAACTGGGCTTTTTGTCACTTGGCCACCTGATAACATAAATAATTAAATGGTATGTCATCTATTCAGTGGATGGCCACTCTTTCAGGAAATATGGCTCAAGAGTTGGCCATTGGCTGACCATCATATGGCATAGAAATAAATCAAAGCTCTACAGGACTGTGAGTATGAAAGAAAAATGGTTGCGAGATTTAAAGGGCATTTGCAATAAGCTAAGCTATAAGTTGCAGCTATATGTAAATATAATTTTTTGTTTTTATATCTCAAACCTGTACATCCTTCAAATGGCTCACTTGACCCAAATTTATCTTAAGTATTTCTGTTCGTTTTGTCTTTTTGTTTTAAAAAATAAAGTCTGTAAATATTGGTGTATATATGGTGCTCTACACTTAGAAATGCAGTGTTGGACTTCTTGTTCATAGCTGTAATATAGCCTTATTAGATATGAGTGTCAAAAACAGAGCAAGGGAGGTTGAAAAGAAAACCGTGCTATATGCATAATGTCAGTCTCTGACTTTGTCCTACCCTTATGTAAACAGCTAAACGACATGTGCATGTGTTGTGCGTTTGACATTATTGATCCCCGTTCATTCAGAGGAAAAGAACCACCACAAAATGTTACAGGACCAAACCATGTACTGACGTTAAAAAAAAAAAAAAAAAAAAAAAAGAAAAGAAAAAAAAACATCTTTGAAGAAGCAAAATGAATAAATGTTCTGTTGCTGAAACTTGTCCTTAAAAGTTACATATAGCTATGGTGATGTCCAAATTAAATGTGAAATATGTTGTCTTTAAACCTGGACTTCTTTTGTCCTTTTCTTCTTTTGGTGTGGGGGGCCCTACTTTTTTTTCCACATTGAATATCTTGTTTTACTCCAAAATACATCACAGTAAAATGATCAAAGTTATTTATCTCTGGGCTTTCTGTACAATAGAAAAAGGTTCAGAGTTTCACTGGACACTGTGGAAAGAAGTTAAACTTGATAGAGTACCGCTGCCCACAAGCCCCTGCTGTTGAAAGGTATTTGCTCCTAATTTACTGCCTGCTTGTGCTGCCAAGGAGTTTCCAATATCCAAGAGCTTTTCAGGGGTGTCTCAAGTACACACTTCTCATCCAAGTACATGTCCAGCTTCAGCTTAATGGTCAAACACACTATGTGTTGTCAGTAGAGCACCTTGCGAGCACACGGACACGTTCTGCATATTGTCAGTGTCATTGCTGCTCAGTGGAAACTGCTGAGACCGCATCAGTCTCAGAAAGTGTGACAAGCTGTTCCTTAATTAGACTGAGTTGTAAGTTGGCTAGTCACACTGCCTTCAGTCCTCAGCTTTAGAAAACATCAAGTGTGTAGATACAGGGAGATTTTTGGCTCCCAAAAACCTTGTCTTTTTAAATACATTTCTGTAATGTCAAATACAATTTTAAATAGCAGTGTCTATCAAGACAAGGTACATGCATAACACAATTTCATCTAATCCCATATAATGGGATTCTCTCAGTTAAGTAAACGCATAGATTTTACTCTTTAGTTACTGTAAGCAATCACATCATTTCCGCATGGCACTAGCTGATTGGCCTCTGCAGACCCTGCAGCCAATGAGATTACTCAACATTTAAGTTGTCTGGTTAACTGTTTGCTGTAAACTAGTTCTGCAGAGTCCCTCTGAAATCCTCCAGCTCCACCTGTCTAGATCTGCTACGGGATTTATGTATGACTACGCAGCGTGTCTGTATCTATTAACGGTAGCGAATCCATACTCGCTCTGCAGCAGCAGCAATAATTTACAACAGCAGCGTATGTTAATGACCAAATACATTAACACCATATAGAGGGTATGTCGGCCGGAGTGGCAGCATTAGTTTTCAACATGAATGCTGCAAAAAAAACTCATCTAAAACTGGAAAGAGCTTTGCAATTGACTGTACAAATAGATTTGACAAGAAATCTTGAGGTATATTTTTACAGACCGCTGAAAGCTAGAACAGAGAAGAAAATGGATCTCCAGGCAGCGAAGCGTGGATTTGCAGTTATCATTTTGTGTCAATATTGAATTTTTAGGTAAAATCATACCCTATATATATATATATATATATATATATATTGTACTGACAACTCAGTTAAATGTTTACCATCTTATATTCTGCATAATTGGATGTTTTTAAATACACAATTACAAAAACTATACAAGTTTTAGGGCTGGCTGATATGACGATATATATAACATTAAATGAGCACCAGGATTTAGACCTGTCTATATTGTACATAAAGAGGCAAATTTGCTTTATGTATTTCCCCGGCGTCGAAATCATGCACATATAAATTTCAAGAAACACGATTCCTGGCTGCGTGTCAATATCTGGAGTACTGGATCTTTGGTAAGTTTAAAGGAACACTATCAAGTAATCGTTTTTGAGGTAAAAACTGATAATCGTTTGTTTTACTCCGTTTCCCCTATTTATGTCCAGTCAAGCAGCAGTCTTTTTTGCCATTCAGGGGGCGTGTTCTGGCGGGAAAGTGAAGTCAATGCATACCTTTATTCAATAACATGCTCTAACTATTCTGAGACTGCAAATGTGTGGAAAAAAGGGAATAATCCAGGAATACATCATTTTATGAAACTGTATTTTATAACCCACAATCAGTTTAATCACTGTTTAACTTTTTTTTTTTATAATTATTATTTATTAAACATCTGAAATTAGCGTAAATAAAGACGGAAAAGGCCCTATGTTTTATGCTGTTGTGTGTTATTATCAAGGACATGAATGAAAATGGAGTAAAAATGACGTGTAATGGCAAGTATGAGCATAATAGCGAGAAAACATGCTTTAATTTATTCAGAATATGCAGCTAATCATATATACAGATACACTGCAATAGCTGTTAAACAAAAACCTTTTTCAGAATGACATTCTTAACCAGAATATGGACTTCAAATCACAAAATAATGTGCTAAAATGTCAAAGGATAAAGGGACAAGCAACACAATATTCCCGCAATATTTTAGTGTTTTTCAGTAAGGCAGCTTCTGGGTTTATGACTGATAGAGGACATCTAAACACAAACCTCTCACCCTAAGTTCTAAAGAATGTGTCAAGGGATGAAGAACATGTCTCAATATTTAAAATGTTTATTTTCAGGCAGATAATATTGAATATGGTTAATTCAAGTACAGCACAGGGTTAAGTAGCCTGACTCTGTAAACAAAAGCCATAACAGGTAAACGTGATACAGTGATGTTTAAAGGCACTGCTCTATCTTTGGTAGAACTCAATGAAGAGTCAATGAAACAAGTCAATTCCAATTCCTCAGAAGATTACAATATATCTTTTTGTTTGGGATTTTTAGGCCCAAGGTGTGAATACTTCTAACCACCTCTTATATATATATATATATATTATTATTATTATTATTTTTCTCCAGACATTAAAACAAAAATAAAAATGACCAACTAACTAATTAACCTGGTCATTTGACCATATCATAACATGCAATGATTGGATTCCCATTTTCTCCTGTCATGTCCGTAACCATTTTATTGACAAAGAGAAAGCATAAAACAATGTGTGCAATTGTAGCCTGGAAAATATAATAAAAACCCTGTCATATTCAATAAACCATTTTATGAATAGCATGGCAAGGAGTGCATATTTAAAGTCAGTGAAATATATAATACTAGATTTACAGCATGGGTACACCTTGAGTACTTTCGTTGTGTTGCTGTCACATGTCACTTATTCCTTGTATCTCCGGTCTCCGCAACTTCCAGTATTTTCTGAAAAGACAAACAAATTAAAAATTAATGGTGGAACTTATTAGGAACCCAGACCAATATGAAATAAATTTAAAGAGTTTACACTTTCTGATCTCAGATGAACACATAAAAAACAAAAGTTCTCTATTGGCATTAAGAGTTCCATGAAGAACATGAATGCATCCTTTCCATTCCACAAAAGAAAAAGGTTCTTTAGATTTTTAAAATGTTCTTCACACTAAGAAAAAAAAATGGTTACTTTAAGAACTGTTCTCTGGAAGGTTCTTTGAGGAACCAAATATGGTTCTTCTATGGCATCGCTGCGAAAACCCAGTTTTGTAACCTTTATTTTTTTAAGAGTGCAGTGGCCGAATAGAAAATCTAGGATGTTTGTGCACAAAAAATCTCAGAATATGATGTACAAATCTGGGGTATGTTCCCCTTTATCCATATAATCTCTTCTGAGAGATTTCACACAAATAACCAAGGATTATATTCATAATCTTTCAGGTTTCATAATGCGAGAGAACTGATTTAGGCTGATTTAGCATCAGTTCTCACTGGTCTAAACAAGCCTTACATGTTGGAGTATAAAAGGCAAAAGCTGATCTTAGTTCAGCATACATACAGCCTCAGGCAGGACTGCGCTTCAAATGAGTCACGCTGGGTTTTCAGCAATAGAGAGAAGCAGGGATGCTGCTATAGGACTATTTTGAAAGCTTTTATTGTTAAAAGAACATTACAGAACGCTACTAAATCTTCTTAAAAAGACGATCAAAATGAACCCATCTACCCGTAACGGATGTTTCTCTCTCTCTCTCTCTGCAGCATACACACCTCCCAGACTATGGCTTATACCGAGTTTCATTTAATCAATTAATTTCACTGCCTGCAGCAAACCAGAGCAAATTACATTCTCAGTGAAAAAGTGTTAGATGCAATTAACTTTTCAATCCAAAAGAGAGATCAATAGGGCCGGAGCTGCTGACGCTGTGATTTTGTATGTGTAGGTTCAGTGAGTCCGAGCTCTGGTCTCCTCTGAGAAAACTGCTCAATGGCTAGACACCAGATATAAAGTCCCTCTGAATGTGGTGAAAGAAAAACTTCTTTCAATAATTAAAGAGGTCTACAAAACAGTTTTCACACTGTGGCCTCCACTGGAATCTCCAAGTCATATTTCACCGGGGAAAAAAAATAAAAAAATAAATGGCAATTAAATACATAATGTGAATAAAATATTGATATATATTTAAATAATGCCATCAAATCTCCTTTTCCAGTAATGTAAATAACAATAATAATAATGATGGATGGATGGATGGATGGATGGATGGAGGGAGGGACATTTGGACCTACAAGTACAAATGCACTGTTTTATTCAAGGTTTGTTATTATGTTAAAAGCATGCAAATTCCGCAAATCCGATTAACTCGGGTAATTCACGATTTATTATGAGTGCAACGGATTTCAATCCAATCAATGTTTTACTCTAAAAGGGTAGTATTTCTTCTAAAACAATCTAATACTCAAAATGAGAATTGCCTCTTTAAAATTTCCCCTTTCTCTCATACACTGTATCTTTCAAGGAGGCCGAATTTTCAGAAGCTCATCTCAGGAGACACTTTCCTTCCGGGCTGGATTAGCATTAACAATAGTGAGAACTGAAGTTCAAATAAAGGTGGTTGACATGCGCCTAACTGGAGCAAATATTCTAGATTTCAAGGGTCCTGATGGGCGTACTGGGATAATTGACGGGACGTGTCAGTATTGATTATGTTAGAAGGAGGCAGGGTGGGTTAAAAGCTTTAAAGCTTCTACAACACCAACATACTATCACTCATGTTAACAACTGTACTCAAATACAAGTGCAAACTCAGGGTCAATGAATCATTAGAGGTTGAACAGCTGTGAAGAATCCCATCACCATGATAAGATATTGTCTATATAACCTAATCATTTATGAAAAAAACGTCAAGGTGCTCTCAGTTCCCTCTGTTCCAACACTGGCTATATTGAAAGAGTTGTATTTCCTCAATTTTCCCCAACACCATTAAAGGTTAACAGGGGACATGTCACATTCTCATGGACTTCAGCAAGTTGACAGATTCCCTCAGATGACTGACTTGTTCCACTCCCTGTGACGTGGTCAGGCAATGATGTGAAAACACACTGAATCTGACGAGGTCCATCACGCAACTAACATTCTTTGACACTGGGGCTGGGCCAGTGCCCTGGGGCATCAGACTATCAAGGGCCTCCAAAACCAGTCCGAGACTTCTAAAAGATGCTCTGTCATTATTGCACAAACTATAGCCCTAGCATACACTGCACGAAAAATATTTTACTTTAATGCTGGCTACCAAACATGGATTTTCTATTACTTTTTTCCAATTAATTTAAAGAAAGGGGTCTGTCACTAGGGACGCATTGTTTGGGGGACGTGCGCTCAGGGGCCTCATTTGAAATTAAAAAGCCCTTTTTGGTGCTATTTTTCTACTCATAGTGAAAACTTTTTTAAATGATCTTCCAGAAACAAAATTCCAGAAACAGAATCTGATCAATAGCCATGTTTCCACTTTCAGGCCAAATGCGAGCGTGCTAGTGCATGCCAGGGCCACTCGCGTTTCCACAGTCACTTCCTGGGCTTGATCGGGCCTCGTCTGGGCATCCTCTGGGCCAACAGCCAGGGACTTTTGGCTCAGTTTACCTGAAAGGCGGAGTTTACCTGAGTCCAGAGAGGTGTTAACACTGCTGCTCATTTCCCATGTTATATAACATCATGCCAGGCTACCAGCTAAGTTCAACATTTATAACATATAAAACAATTTTCAGCTCAAAACTCACTTTCAGACACCAGCGAGTGTTTAAAATAACTTCCGATTGCAATCCAATGGGAATTCTGATCACTGTATGAGGCAGAAACATATTTATATGCGATGCTAAAGGCTACTTATGCTAACCATTGGTGAACTATTGGCCCCGCCCAGCACGTTATTAGCCCTGGCTCGCACTGACCAGACAGTGGAAAAGAGGCTAATGATTGTTAATCACCTTCTGCATGTTTCAATCCTGCTCCTGTAAAGAGTCCTGCAGAGTTTAGCTCCAACCCTAATTAAACAAACCTGAACCAAGGTAATCAAGGTCTTCAGGATTACTAAAATCTTCCAGGAAATATGTTGGGACAAGTTGGAGCTAAACTCTGCAGGATGTGTGGTACAGTGTGGTACAGTATGGTGTGACATGTTGCACATAGCCAGTCCCTCCAAAGGAATTTTTCCTGATTTTGCGGCCTAAAATGGCTTTTCTTAAAAACTGTGCAATATTTGCAGTGAAAACACACCAATAATCATAATGTACTTAGTGTTAGTGAGAGCAAGTAAGAGTGCAATTACTGTAAATACTGTTTTGCATATTTACTGAAATTGTGGTTCAGGTCCCCCATGCATAAGGCAATGGTGACACCAGCATAAATAAAAAAAAATACTCAATTCCTTGCTCATTGTCACTGAATCATTATGTAATCAGTGACACTGACTACACTATACATTTTAAATGTTATAAATTAGTATTTCATGTTTTTTTTTTTTTATTGACTACAGTCACTCATTTCGTCCCACGAAACTTTCATTTTGTCCATGACGTTGGATCACTTGCACAGCCAACGTCTCACGCATTTAGTGCGCATAAAACTCTCTCACGCATTTAACGAACAGGTTGAAAAGATAATAGACAAGTGTAGGTCGTGAATTCATGATTTGGTAATATTTCATATTACCGCCCATCGCTAAACTGGGCCTCATTTCAGAAATTTTCTTTCCTTTTAAAAAAATATATAACCGGATGTCCTGGTGCTCCATATTCTGTATTACGTTAATGGAATGGAATTCACTGCAATGCAGTGAGAGAAAATGCACAACACTTTGAACACATATTGATTAATTTGTTTGGACTCTGAATTATGGATTTTTATTACCTAATATTGCTCTCCCCCACTCGGGTTAACAGTTTTCATGGAAAAATTGTGGAAAGAAGACAAAAATGCAAGCTGCCTCAAATTGTGCGGAGTTTGCTTGATTTTGTATTAAATATTGTGATCGCAGAATCGTGAAATCCTGGAGGGACTGAGTAGCAGCCGGATTGTGCTGAATACGGAGTCGCAAAAGGTGGCCATTGAAGCTTGAACTGCTCTAAAGGTAGGAAAATCCCTTATTGCGGAATTTACATAAGGGTCAGGAGGCATGATTAATTGCATTAATTTGTATCACATTATTTATTTTCATAATTACTCACATTAAATTAATGTGTTAAACTGACAGCCCTGGTTCGAAGATAAATGGCCTCCATCAATTAACAAATTGACATCGGTTAAAAAAATAAATAAATAAATAAAAAAAACACATTAATTCTCAGTACTGAAACGAAGCAAATCAAAACCCGGGACACAACATGCATGCATAATACAGGCTGCCTTTTAAAGGGAGAAATGGATCTTATCAGAGCTTTATAATTATGGATTACCCATGGATAGGAGCTGTAGACACCAACATCTTTTCAAGATGGCCATATCTCTCCACTGTCACCTTGTCCAACCCATCTCCATAGGAGCACTTCGATTGACCTCAAGTATTGATGTAAAGTGAGATAATATACAAATGTGAATCAACACACAGATGTTTCCGACTCATTTCCCTCTATCTTCTTTAGAAATAGTGTGATGTTTAGTAGGAAAATCAGACAGCGCCCACGTTTCACTTATCTAATCACCTGTGACCTAACACTTATCACAGGGGTGTCCAGTCCTGCACCTGGAGGGCCACTGTCTCCGTCTCTGTCTATTCTTATCAGCCACTCATACAGCTGTTATGGGTTAAACAGATCTCATTCAACAGAGCAGGAAGGCTAAAATCCCCAGTTTCCGTAATGGTTCCATGCTAGCGTTGGCAGCTTGGCCTTTTCCTGGAGTTCACCCCGGATCCTTTCCAAACACTGGCCACTAACAGGGGGTTTCCATTGCTGCCGCAAGTGCCGGCTATTTTCAGAGTCCCTTTGCCCTAGAGCAGTAGGAGCTTTTCTCCTGACAGCTGTCTTCACCCTCTTAAGCTGCTGAACACATGGAAATACAGCTAAATGGCGTCATGTGCTGCTTGCTCAACACTAGCGCTCTCAAACCACTGGACCAAGTACCTCCCTAAAGTCCTGTAGTCTTATATCACCAACCAAATGCGCCGTTTAACTGCAGTCGGCACTTTTGAACTCTAACAGATCAGGACGAGGGCGCTGAAACGATTAGCTACAGTCCATCATCCTGATGGAGAGACTCTGGTGAAGACGCAGCGCCAGCACTGGCAGAGGGATGAGCTGGTGTCAGGTGAAGACTGTGAGAGAGAATCGGAGGGGCAGAAGCCCAGAAACATCACATCTTCAGTCATCCTGAAACATAATCAATATGTGTTTTACGACCTACGTCTCTCTGCTAAATTAAAAGAAATGTTAGACGGATGAAACTTCGATGGAGTCCCGCCTTCATGACAGCTCGTCAGCCAAGTGCTCCATCATATCATTAAATGTGCTTTCTTGATTTCGCTGTGAGAATGGTATTCCCTTTTCAGTACATTCCCACAGATCCTTGAATACAGTCTTCATGAATCAAGATGGCCATCAAGATGCTTTCATGGCTTCCTCTTTGAATACATTTCTAGTTATATTAATGAACGACCAATCATTTCAATGGCAGCAAATAGTTGAACACTGAATCCATCTATCCATTTTCCAAACCGTTTATCCTATGGAGGATCAAAGGTTGAACACAGAATCATATTTTTTATTTTTCTGTTAGTTACTGCAGATGGAGAATCTCAATATTAGCTTACATATATTAACATATATTATAAATAATATTCAAGAAGCTTCAGCTGCAATCTGTGCATTGATGAACTTTCAAAAGTCTATCACTCAGTTGTTTTGTTGTTAAATACTAACAGGGGCATAGCAACAATTTTTACATTTGTCCACTCAGCTTTTGGAAAATTATTTTTTTATTTTAAGAATTTCACCTCCGGTTTCACAGACAAGGCTAAAGCCTACTCCCAGAATAAAATGAATGTTTGAGATGTCTTAACTAAAAGCAACTTGCCATTGTTTTGTCTCACGATGCACACCAGAAATTTTTTTTTTTTTTTTTTCCTAAGTCACGTTTATAAAAGCTACTTAAATATCCTAATTGAACTAAGGCCTAATCCTGGCTTAATCTAAGCTCTGTCTGTGAAACCAGACCTTAATGTTGGATGCTTGGTCACAGTGGGAAATTGCATCTTTAGCTGTGTTTCCACCACAGGAAGTTTCCCCAGGAACTAGAGACTTTGGGGTGGTACTCAGTGTGTTAGGGTTAGGGAGACCGCAGGAACTAGGGTCTAAATGAAGTTCTGGGTAAACATTTCCCCCTCAGAAAGTCCCTGCTCGCGAGGTAGTACTTTTTCAAAGTTCAGGAACTGTTGGGGGTGGGACATTTATTTCCACCACCATTTTTAAAAATCTGTTGTGGTGCGTGCAGTAAGAGTTGTTTGCTATTCGAATCAACAATAGAGTTTAAAAAATATGACATATGGATCGACAATGAGGTTCAGGATTTATTAAGCTTATATGCTTAATAAAGCATATAAGATGAAATCCAAAAGTCCTACGTCACCTGACTTAATCTTCAAGGTACTTTAGACCACAATGGAAATGCAGACAGCAACAGGTCTGGGAGGGAAAAGTGGCTTTTATTCCAGTTAGCCCCTGCTGGTGGATGCCATATTTTTTGAAAGCAACATATGATTTGAAATTCATTATATTTAATGTGCCTGATTTTACTGAAGGGCTCTTAAAGAACACATGCAATTGCTTTTTCCAGATCTGTCATCTTTCCAGTGCTGACAGACACCGATCAGGCATAAGATTATGACCACTGACAGCTAAAGTGAATAACACTGATTATCTCTTCATCACGACACCTGTTAGTGTGTGGGATATATTAGGCAGCAAGTGAACATTTTGTCCTCAAAGTTGATGTTAGAAGCAGAAAAAAAAATGGGCAAGCATAAGGATTTGAGCGAATTTGACAAGGCCCAAATGGTGATGGTTAGATGACTGGGACAGAGCATCTCCAAAACTGCAGCTCTTGTGGGGTGTTCCCAGTCTGCAGTGGTCAGAATCTATCAAAAGTGGTCCAAGGAAGGAACAGTGGTGAACCAGCGACAGGGACGTGGGCGGCCAAGGCTCATTGATGCACGTAGGGAGCAAAGGCTGGCCCGTGTGGTCCGATCCAGCAGACAAGATTTAAAGGTGTCAGAATACACAGTGCATCACAGTTTGTTGCATATGGGGCTGCATAGCCGCAGACCAGTCTGTTACCTGGGGAACACATGGCACCAGGATGCACTATGGGAAGAAGGCAAGCCAGCGGAGGCAGTGTGATGCTTTGGGCAATGTTCTGCTGGGAAACCTTGGGTCCTGCCATCCATGTGGATGTTACTTTGACACGTACCACCTACCTAAGCAGTGTTGCAGACCATGTACACCCTTTCATGGAAACGGTATTCCCTGGTGGCTGTGGCCTCTTTCAGCAGGATAATGCACCCTGCCACAAAGCAAAAATGGTTCAGGAATGGTTTGAGGAGCACAACAAGGAGTTTGAGGTGTTGACCTCCAAATTCCCCAGATCTCAATCCAATCGAGCATCTGTGGGATGTGCTGAACAAACAAGTCCGATCCATGGAGGTCCCACCTCGCAAATTACAGCACTTAAAGGATCTGCTGCTAACATCTTGGTGCCAAATACCACAGCACATATTAAGGGGTCTAGTGGAGTCCATGCCTCGACGGGTCAGGGTTGTTTTGGCAGCAAAAGGGGGACCAACACAATATTAGGAAGGTGGTCATAATGTTATACCTGATCAGTGTATTTCCTATAGGATATTTGGGCAAGACAGATCTAGAGTTTGTCCCCTCTTTTTAATTAGCCAAATGGTCTTTATGTCACAGCATAAAATCATGATTTGGTACTTGCTAGTCAACTGTGTTATAAAGGCGAGGGATATTTTCATATAGAAGACATTTGATTGGACAAAAATATGTATAGTATAGGCTGTCATCAATATCTTTTGGTCTGTTGGAGGAAAAAAGATGTAATAGATAATGCATATGAACTAAAAGTCATAAAACCTTATTTTTTATTTCATAGTGTTATTAAAAGTGTACAGTAAACTGTCTTATATTGCTACCTTTCACTTCACAGAATGCTATTATAGCTACTGAAGGGCTTGAGAGTTTTTACCTTCAGCCATCAGCCTGATGTCAGGATGTCCCTTTTCATCGGCTAAAGATTAACTTAATCACATGGCACTTACAGCTTAGTTGATTGCCTTAAAAAATCCTATCTGGGACTGAGTGGATATGAGCGTAAATGGCATAATTCAATTCAGATACATCCAAGGGGTCCTGCACCAGCCGAGCAACTGCCATTGAGATAAATGAGAATGCTAACAAATAGCACTCTCCAGGTATTATGAACCTCGTTGGCTTGCACATATTTATCAATGTCTGCTTTTCAGCAAATAAAGCAGAACCAATTGATATTCATAAGCCAGCTGATTTTATAATCTGCCCCCCACTATTTTTGTCCCTACGCCAGTGCACACAAGTGTTGCGGTTTGCTAAAACCAACACATAAAAATGCAAAACTATTAGAGTAGTGCTCATAATGTACCAAAATTAATTGGAAACATTATAATCCACAGCATTACGAGGAAAAGAGGGGCTGTATCGCACACATCTTATCTGCTGTTAGTGAAGGGTGGAAACACAAGGCCACATTAAGGATAACGCTGGATGCCAACAGCACACACCAGCTCATTGTCATTCACAATCCAACTGTGCCATATCACTAGAGCCATGGCAACGGACTTACCGACCGAGGGCTCGTCTCTGCAGAAATAAAGCCATTGAATCCTGTTAAAGCATGTCGATGCTGTCGTTTTACAGACATTGTATGGAATAATTATTAATACTCTAGACAATATATCATGCCTTTTCCTATTTTAGGGACAGTGGTCTGAATTGTGAATCACTCTTTCAATATAATTGAGGCTGGCTAAGGTTCATATCCATAAACAATAAATTACTGACACCACCTACCTTGACCTTTGAATAACAGTAAAAATCCATTCACGGATATGCACAGACATCTTGTTAACCCAAAAATGAAAATGATTTACCCTTATCCTCATGTCATTCCAAACCGCTATGATTTACTATATTTTGATCCACGTTCCAACTGTTTGTGTCACAATATTACAGTTTTACTGGATTTTTGATCAAAAATATGCCATGCTGGTAAGCATAAGATATATTTTTATATATATTCAAAAACATTTTTAAAAATATTACCGAACCCAAGCTTTTGAATGGTAGTGTTCATTCATATATTGTCATTCTCACCGTACACTGTTTTTGAATGAAATTCATAGGGAACACAATTTAAAATTTAAAATGATTGCTACAATTAGTTATCACAACTTAAAATTCAACATTAGAATAAGTAATAATGTCAACTTAAAAAAGCAAGTGTTCGTGCTTGATTTAAAATTAAGTTTAGTTAACTTTAGTTTAGTTAAGTTAAATTTTTAAGTTATCTCAACAAATTTTAAAGTTGTTATAACTAATTGCAAAAGAATCAAAATATTCAGGTAGAGGTGCACGTCCCAAAGTTTTAAATAAGCATTGGCATATCATTTCCAGTGATCCTAAATTATCATGTGTTTTCAAGGATTCTCCGAAATTAATTTTTAAACGACAAAATAATCTTTGTGACTTGCTTGCAAAATCAGATTTTCCTTCTCGTAATAAACAGGGCATTCCGATTCTTCCTTCAGGCGATTATAGGTGTGGCAATTGCGCCCAGTGTGCGTTTACATATAAATGTAATTATTTTAGTCATCCTCACACTGGTATATATATATATATATATATATTTTTTTTTTTTTCCTGTCACGTGAGCCTTAGGGTGTCATCTGTTTCTTGAGTCAGGTTGATTAAGCTGAACACCTGATGTGTATAAAGAGTTGAGTGTATGCCACATGTTTATTGTGCCTGATGAAGACCTGTTCGTCGAAACGTTGCATTATTTATTATTTATTTATTGGAGCAGTTATTTTCAGTGTGCAGACTTAACATTTCTTTTTTCATAACTAAACTGCAGCAACATTTTTTATACTAACAAACCACAAATACTATAATATTACTGTATGTGTATATTAAACATAATTATAATATGTGTATATTAAACTAAGTCTCATAATTTACATTAGTGAGAAGAGACTTCTTTGTGTTTAAGAGGCTGTTGTGTCGGCCTTGATTTATTGCAATATTGAATTGTTCCGTTTATAAAATAAACATGTTTTTCACTGGCATGTCTCAAGTGTTGAGGACTAGTGGATCTTTGAGCCTAAAGTCAGTACGAGTAAAATACTTAAGTACTGTTAAAATCAGACTTTTACTCAAGCCAAATTTCAATTGGACACTTGTAATGGAGTCATTTTCGCTGTAAGGTATCTGTACTTTTACTCAAGTATGGTTTTCAGGTACTCTTTACACCTCTGGTCATCAGTGTCAGGGTTTTTTGTATAAGAAATGTTATACAATTATGTGTGCAAGCTCCTCTCCTACTGTTTGAAATATTTATCACTGCATAATACATTCTGTCTCAATGTTATTTTTAAAAACGGTAGGCAGTTTGCTCTAAGCAGTATGTAAGTATTTCATTCCAAACATTTTTTTTCCCCTCGTTATTAATTCTGCTTGTCTGCTAAGGGCAGACTGCAGTGTGTATTTCTTTGTGAGTGACCTACTTCTTATGCCGCATACAAGGTGATAAACATCTGCCCAAATAGCTAAACCTCATTAGCAAACACTACCTGAACACACACTGTATGTCAGCAGAGCATCTTAGCATGTACAAAGGTCTCTCTGGATCATTTAATGATCAGAGAGCATGTTAATGTTGCTCTCTGCCTCTCTGAGCAGGGAAATAATGGTTGCTGCATAACCACTTATGTTGATGCAGACATGTGTTGTTGACTCTGTAAAGTCCACAGAGGCATGTATGCATGTCACTATTTGCACTGAAGTTACTTCCTGATGGGGATTGTCAAATGAATGGTCACATTTCCTGTTTACATGCTGCAAATATGTGCACATGTACAAATGTACTCACCCTTTTCTTAAGAGCTTCTAGGGAGTCAAACTCCAGCTTGGCTAGTTTGACTTGGATGTGTTTAGGAACATCTGGAATGACGAATGCCAGGATGAACTTGAAGGCCAGGAGAATATGCTGCAATAAACAGAAAAAGACAAGTTTTAAACACAGCTTTCATTTAATATGTAATTATAAGTAAGTGCTAATTACACCTCAAATATTTTTTATGATTTGTTTAACGTCTCACACATTCCAGACAAAGGCATTTAATGGAAAGTGAAACCTCTTTTGACAAACAGAGACACAAGAAATCAAAAGGGAAAATATTTTAGTCATACTGAATGGCTGGATGAACTTTATGGCTCTCTATGTGTTCAAAGGCCACATTAGTGAGATGAATGCTGCTGGCGGAGTGTCAACTGTCACTGCAGCTCCATTGTACTAAATTGATCACCACATGCCCACTGCCTCTGAAACTGGCTCACTATTCACCTTTGTGTGATTTAAAGAGATCTAAAGAACTATTGACAGTTTAAGTAAATGTATATATAAGAACTGCATACTTTAACCTCTTTTAATAGAAGGATGTTCTGGTTGTTTTTAAATTCTGACATTGAGTTTAACATGAAATGTTGATATTGCAGTGCACTGAATTTAAGAAAGTAAATGGGTCACGAACAGGGTTTCCTGTTGACTTACAAAAAGAGGGTCATTTTATGTTGCCGTTAAAGGGATAGTTCACCCAAAAATGAAAATTCTTTCACTATTTACTCACCCTCATGTCCATAGGACATTTATCTTTGAAACACATTCCCCCAAAACTTTGATGCTTCAAAAAGTTCATAAAGGCTTCGTAAAGTAATTCATATGAATCAAGTTGCTTTGAGAATTGCTTTATATAAATAATGAACACATTTAATTTAGGCTTTTATTCATATATAAACATTGATCAATGCACATACACAGCACATCAAATGTTGCATAACTTGCAACAATCCCCGTTGGTTCTTGCAGAAGGTCGTTTGACCCTCCATTTACCACATTTGAGGTGCTCCATGTATGCGCGTTGATCAATGTTTATATGTGAATTAAAGCCTAAATTAAATCTGTTCATTATATTGTGATTGATTGTGTGGAATTTGTAGGGACAGAAATCTCTCAGGTTTCATTAAAAATATTTGGGTTTCAAAAACGAATGAAAGTCTCATCGATTGAAAACAACATGAAGGCAGTGGTGTAAAGTATTTGAGTAAATCTAATTAGTTACTGTACTTAAGTATATTTTTGGCTACTTTGTAGTTTTACTGAGCATTGAAGATATTAGCAACTTTTACTCTCTACTTGACTACATTTTTGAATATGTAAATGTACTTTTTACTCAAATACATTTGTGATAAGTAATTGCAATTACAACTTTTTCTGCAGTACTTTATTTCTGCTACAAAAGAAGTGATATCGCCATCTACAGAGCATTGAAGGTACTATATATCTTGTGTGTTTTGCCCTTACTCACCCAAACTTGTCAAAAAAAAAAACTTTACGTGAATGCGAGTCCATTAAAAGGCAGTTGTGAATCGCAGGGGTGTGATTTAGGAGCTGAGGTCATGACTGCAGCCGGTGATGAGGCTGAAACCAGCACCTCCAGTGCAAGTAGACTTTGACTAGTTAACTTTACTTAACATTATTTTATTTATCCGCTATACTGACGAGACCTTTCGAAGGAAATTGGTTTACTTGTGGCGTTTTTGTGCACTCAAGCTTGACTGAGACTTGAGAGTCTGTAGACGTTTAAGAGGCTGTTGTGTCTACCTTGATTTATTCCAATACTGAGGTGTTCAGTTTTATTTTGATTTCAGAAAATAAATGTGATTGCTCTTCTCACAAATCAACTGTTTTTATTTTTACTGGCATGTCTCTTAGGTGTTGAGGACTAGTGCATCTTTGAACCTACATACAGTATGAGTAAAATACTTAAGTACCTTTAAAATCAGATACTAAGATTTTTGCTCAGGTCATTTTGGAATTGGAGACTTAATTTGGCTGTAAGGTATCTATACCTTTACTCAAGAATGGTTTTCAGGTACTCTTTACACCTCTGCATGAAGGTGAGTAATTGAGGGTGAGTAAAAACCCTTTAAACATTTTTTAAACTTAGCATAGCTCTCATATAAATAAAAATAATACAAGTGATGATAGTCTACAAAATTCAATATAAAACTGCATCTGTCATAAACTCTCTGTTAGTCAGCTATTGTTGACTAATGTGGGAAATGTACCAGCTCTGCTTTGGATGGAGCAGTTTAGCTGATATATCAATGAAAGTCAGAGAAGAGACATTAGCTAAAGCTGGGACTCATGGAAGCAGATTACTGAGAAACCCAAAACAAAAATCTGCTTTTCTTGTATGGATGACATAAAATTATGTCATTATAAATTATGTAGTGAAAGGCTAAATATTTTGATATTGGTTGGGAAATACACCAAAAGCTAAATCGCTCTTTTGAGACACTTACCGTACAAGCGCATACATAAATATATAACGCCATTAAGGCTCTGAATTATAACTTATAGCTTTATTGTGCTAGCAAACCACCCTTTCACCTAATTTTCATTCATATTTACCAGTCTAAATGTGTTCTCTCCACAGCTAATAACATGTTGAATATTTAATTTTTATATTCTAGACTTCATGAAATACACAAGTAGTCAGAGCATCAATAAACCAATCATATTTCGTAGAATGAAAATGATATATTGACTAAATGAACTCAACAAACCTTGCCTCGTCCTGTGCTAGACAAAAGTATGGTAATTATTAAAGAGCAAAGTAACCCAGATCCAGAAATGGCTCTCTAAGAGCTGAGGATACAGTTCAGAGCATCAGGTTCAGTTTTATTGCTGTGGTGGCAGAAGAAACCTCAGGACAACTGAACACAAGCGACTCGTCCTAGAAAAGTCTAAATTGGGGTAAATCTTAAGGAGTCATGGCAAAGACCTTAAGAAACATAAAGAAACTCTTAGAAATCAAATAATAATGGTGACATAAAACAAATTTTGTAGGCCTAGATGAAAGAAAAATCAAATAAAAATGTTTCACTTGTTGACAAATATTAAATCTTTGCATTATTAATTTGCCTGATTCAAAAACTTTTACTTTTGAGAAATAATTTGAACGTCAATTAATATCAAAAACCTGCTGTTCCAGAACCTAGTGAGTTTGGCTTGCTGCCTACATAAGCCTTCTAAAGCAGCATTATAACTGAAACCTCATAAAACCTCATAATTGCCACTGTAATTAGAGCACTTAATAATTTGAAATGCTCTACATAAGCAGCAATTTGTATGCGTACCGCAAAAACATCATTCCTCACATAAGTTTTAATTTACACTGCTTCCAGTCTGATGTTAGCATATTGCTAAGCTAATAATGAGATATGCTAATAAAAAACTCTGTACTTTTTCAGTTTTTTAGAGTCAAAATTTGTCATATTGAGTTAAAAAAAAAAAAAAAAAAAAATCACTGTGTGTGTGTGACCAACTTGAACCTGATGCAAAATCTGCAAGCAGAAATATTTCACCCCCACAAGAAATTCCAGATTGTCTAGATTGCTATTGAAAAGATAGGATTTTGCTTGTGATCATTCGCTAAACATCAGTAAATGTTCCCAAACCTTTAGAAATTGTTTAAATGTCTAGTTAGTTAGCTCACTAGGCTTTGTAATAAAAAAATACTGTGTTTATATAAAATTTAAAGCAAATCTCCATCGGCAAGCCTAAAGAAGCACTATGCGCTCAGTATTGCAGTCAGATGTTTGAGAGTGCTGACTGAATGATTCATCAGTGATTTATCACAACAGTACATCAGTAACAGACAAGCACAGTCTCCTGCAGGGTGCTGCCTAAAACAAGTTGAGAGCATGTGCAGAAGTGTGACTCAAAATGATGTTGCATTTGAGCATGAACTGTGGAAAATGCCACCCTCTCTTCAGTCTGATTGCTGTCTGAGAGAGTGGGTGGGGGGGTGATGCAGAGACTAAGAATCTCAGATCTGATATAATGAAACAACAAAGCCCAGAATATTTTTGTAATCACATTTTTCTCCAAGGTCTTTAACAAACAAATGTATCATGACTGCAGATGTACTTCAAAGGACAGTAACAATACAAATACAGACAAACCCAAATACAAAAACAAATCCTATTATTAAAGGTTATATTATTAAAGTTATAATATTAAAATCAACCAGAGAATCATTGAGAGAGCACTGGACTGGACTGGACTGGACTGGACTGGACTGGAATAGAATAGAATAGAATAGAATAGAATAGAATAGAATAGAATAGAATAGAATAGAATAGATAAACAGAACCCTAGTAATAAAATCATATTATTAAAGGAGCTATACTATTAAAAGAAACCAGAGACTCAGTAGGAGTACACTGGAATAGAATAGAATAGAATAGAATAGAATAGAATAGAATAGAATAGAATAGGTAAACAGAACCCTAGTAATAAAATCATATTATTAATGGAGCTATACTATCAAAAGCAACCAGAGACTCATTAGGAGTACACTAGAATAGAATAGAATAGAATAGAATAGAATAGAATAGAATAGAATAGAATAGAATAGAATAGGTAAACAGAACCCTAGTAATAAAACCCTATTATTGAAGGAGTTATACTATCAAAAGCAAACAGAGACTCAGTAGGAGTACACTGGAATAGAATAGAATAGAATAGAATAGAATAGAATAGAATAGAATAGAATAGAATAGAATAGGTAAACTGAACCCTAGTAATAAAATCCTATTATTAAAGGAGATATACTATCAAAAGCAACCAGAGACTCATTAGGAGTTCACTGGAATAGAATAGAACAGAATAGAATAGAATAGAATAGAATAGAATAGAATCCTATTATTAAAAGAGCTATACTATCAAAAGCAACCCGAAGATTCATTAATACACTGGACTGGACTAGACTAGAAATGTAAGGATTAGACTAAAGGGTTGGTCACATTTACCACTGTTCTCTAAATTTTCACAGGCTAAATTCAGTCATTTTAATTGGAATCGTACATTTCACAACAGATTCAAGTTGGTCACACATATTCAGCGCATTGACCAGGAGAAAGCTGCTTGGCTTCTGTGTGAGCTGTGCTTCATGCACTGCTTTACTACTGACAATGGACAGTGGAGCTTTTTTGCCCATGAAATTTCACCGAAATTTTGATAATGTGAAGACACAACATTATATTGCAATGTAATATATAACTAAATCATTGTGAGAAAAGAAAAGGGTATAGCTATTGATTTGTTCAGCCTGTTGGTGACCAATCTCATGTGTGACCAGTGAACTGGAGGAAAATGAGTGTCGGAGAGGTGTCAGAGTGTTTCCAGGCTAGCCGTCATCCTCTTTAAGACGTGAGTGGAACGGAGAGAGAGACAAAGAGAGAAAGCACGGCAGCCAGTCACATCTGATCTTTCAGCATGTCAGACGTGGTTAGGGAGTCATGGAACAGAACAGTCTTCAGTTAAACAGCCCTGGAAGAGCCTGTTAACATGAACACTCACTAGGTGGGGTGTACACAAATACACACACTCTCATTTTGACCGATGGCTAATTTAACCACTGACATCTAGACCAGTGGTTTTCAACCTGTGGTCCGCGGCCCACTAGGGGTCCTCAGTGATCCTCCAGGTGGGCCACGAGATAACTTAAAATGAATTAAAATATATTAATATAACATTAATTTAATTATTAAATGTACTTTTACATTAAAAAAGTTAAATGAAATTAATTAAAAAATACATTTAAAACAAGGCACCACCTCTCTCGTATGTATTCTGTGATTGTTTAGATCAGCCCAGGCCGTTTCTCATCATGTTGCTTTGAAATACAGACTGAACGGTGGCTCAAAATGCAAACTCTCTCAGTTGGAAAAAGAAAACCAGTGTCGCTAAAAAGGTTTTAAAGGATGACGATTGTAATGAAGGTAAAGACGATTACAGTGACATACATGAGTCATACATAAGGCATGCGCTAGTCCTTTATTATGCGCAAACAATCCGCACGTGTGCTCTCGACTCACTGATCGCTTTCTGCATGAACACAGTTCAATATATTCGCGTAGTTGTCAAAATTAATGTACTGTGAGTGTTTTATAACGGATGCTCGCCGAACAAGCGTGTTTTGAAGAAGTTTGAGAGGATCAGTGGTGTTATATGTGTTTAATAATTTTGAATGGATCCGCATAGTATTTAAGCAGAGTAAGTACTTGTAAAGAATGTCTGCAAAGTATGTTTGCAAAAAATAACTCTAAAGAACAAACTCAAGATAGATTTAAACCTTCAAAGAAATAATAACATGGGGTTGAAAAGTAATAACACTACAATACAAATGTTTTTGTGAAGTATTGATTCGGAGAGGAGGGGAGCCTTGGCGTAAAAAAGGTTTGGAACCACTGATCTAGACAGTTGCAGTCAAATCAGATTATATGAAAACTGTGTTTGTTCTTTGAATGAGAGATTCTTAGCTAAAGTATAGTACGACAATAACGTCACACTACAAAGTCAAATTACAAAAAATTTATTCTAGTACATAAAATACATTAGTAATGTGAATTTGTTTTAAAGTTTTTACTTGTACTGAAAAAGGTGGTTGCTAACAAGTGGCTAAGTGAAATTACAGAGTTTATTAAACGTCATCACGCCAAACAGAAAAACTCTCATTAGTCTGCTTTCACAGCCTCATTGCCTTTATAATTGTGCTCTTGCAAACTATTTTGTCAAGGGAACCAAGATGATGTAGCACTCTGTTTGTCTTTGTATGGCTTATCCTTGTTTTTAAGCAACCATAGGGCTTCTAAAGTATTTGAGACAGTTCTTTGAACACTAATGTGCCACAATGCTAAGTAGCACGCACACACACACACATTATACATATATATATATATATATATATATATATATATATATATATATATATATATTTATATATAAATATATATATATATATATATATATATATAAATATATATATATATATATATATATATATATATATATATATAATTTAACCCTTTTTTGAATGAAAATTATGCCATTGCATCACCCTAGCTGGACTCTTGAACGTTATATTGATGTGGCATAACAGCTGAGCGGCTCTGCATTTACTGGCGGGGTTGTGGAGGAGGAAACTCCAGCTATCATGGCCACTATTCCAGAGTCTCGTCCCGTCATGGCCGCCATTCCAGAGTTTCATCCTGTCATGGCCGCCATTTCAGAGTCTCACCCCGTCATGGCCACCATTCTAGAGTCTTAAGCCAAGATGGCCGCCATGCCTGAGTCCTGAGCCAAGATGGCCACCACACCAGAACCTTCAGCCATCACGGCCGCTACACCAGAGCTTCTAGCCTTCACAGACACTATGCCAGAGTCTCCAGCCTTCACGGGTGCCTCGCCGGAGTCTTCAGCCGTCATGGACACCACGTAAGGATTCCTAGTAATCATAAGCATTGCACATGAATCCATTAAGGCAAGCCCTAGGCATTTGAGACTGGCTTCAAGTCTGCAGGAAACACAGCTGATGACGGTGCGAGCAGCTAGTATGTTTACTCTATGGTATCTCTATGGAGGTCATCCCAGAGTTTGTGTGCTTTAAACTTCCTGTCTGCCCTGATGCGACCACTGAGGTCATCCCTGAATTTCCTGTCTGCCCTGATGCGCCACAGAGAGGCCGTTCCTGAACTTCCTGTTTGCCTCCACATGACCAAAGAGGTTGTTCCCGAACTGCCGGTCTGCCCTGACATGACCATAGAGGTCGTTCCCAAACTGCCAGTCTACCCTTAAATGACCATATAGGGCCAACTTGGAACATGCTGCTGGTTCCTCTATGATAATCAAGGATGCCCTTGAGCTCCCTGCCTGTTCTGACATGGACCTTGTGGCCAATGTTAACCTCTGTGTGTTTGTTTCATTTGCACCTGATCAGCCATGGTGGTTTCCAGTTTCACCAGATCTACTGTGGTCCCGTCTACACTGCTGTGGTGGTTGTCTGCTCCGCCATGGGGGTCTTCAAGCCCTTCTGCGCTGCTGTGGTGGTCACCAGCTCTGCCTTGGGGGTCTCCAGCATCGCTGAGATGGTCTTCAGCCTTTCCTGCCCAGCTCATGCCGCCCTGGCCGCCTGCTCTGCCCTGGCCACTTGCCCGGCCTGCTCCGCTCTGGCCACCTGCACTGCCTGCTCCGGCCTCCTGCACTACCTTCGTCTCCAGTCCTTCCTCAACTCCATGGACCTGGCCCTCCAACCCGTCCCCGGGTCCACCTCCGCTCCATCGCCCTCCTGGACCTCTTGTTTATAGAAGCGTCTGGAATGTCACGATCCTGGTTTTGTGTCTTGTGTTTTGTAAGCACTTTTATGTTGAAATGTATTCTTAGTTCCCATTGTTTCTGTGTTCACTTCCTGTTTTTGGTTCCTGTTTTGCCTTGTACCTTGTTTGTAGCTATAGTTTCCCTCATTAGTTCCCATGACATCAAATCACCAACACCTGTCTCTTGTCAGCCCCTTGTTAACCTGTCTATTTTAACCTCTGTGCTTTAGTTGTTCTTTGTCGGTCACTGCTCCTGTATACGTGTTCCTGCCATTGCTCTCCTGGCTGCTCTTTGTGGATTACTCTTGTTTTTGGATTATCTGTGTTTGTTTTTGTTATTAAACGTTTGTGCTTGCATTTGGATTCTCGCTCAGTCTCATGCCTGCTCACACGTTACAGGTAATGTGTGTATAAACAAATAAAACTACAGTATTAACTAATAAAAATAAATAAATAATAAAAAAATTTTTTTTAAAAAAACAGTTAAATGAATAGTTCACCCTCAAGTTGTCCCAAACATGTATGATTTTTTTTTATTTTTTTTTCCCCTGCATGCTGAACACAAAAGAAAATATTTTAAAGAATATTGGTAACTAAAAAGTTGATGGGCCCCATTGACTTCATACAGGTTTGGAATAAC
Source organism: Elopichthys bambusa (assembly GCA_037101425.1). Taxonomy (NCBI): domain Eukaryota; kingdom Metazoa; phylum Chordata; class Actinopteri; order Cypriniformes; family Xenocyprididae; genus Elopichthys; species Elopichthys bambusa. The sequence continues at coordinate 9,050,663 of CM074439.1, forward strand.
TTTAGAGGAATAAATTATGACAGAATGTTTTATTTTTGGGTGGAACTTTCCCTTTAAGTTAGTAGTTAGTTATTTGGTTAGTTAAAACATTACATTGTATTTGAGCATTGGTTCAACTGCAAGCTATAGTGGTGAATTCGCCCCTAAAACATGCTAAATGTTTGAAAAATCATTGTTTTGCTTTATTACGTGTGTGCATGTATTTGTACACTCTCTCTCTCTCTTTCTGTCTCTCAGAGGTCACAGTCAGCCTCCCTACCATCAAGCTTTTCAGTTCTTCCTGATCCTCAGCCGTCTCCTGTCACCGTGGCTACACTGTTGCCTAGTTACTGCTCTCTGAGGCATGTCATCGTGTAATTACCTGAGTATCGAATGGCCCAAAAATAGGCAGCAGTCATGGCTCTGAGAAATACCAGCAATGACACACACACTCACTCACAAACCTCTCTGATTCATTCCACCGTGAGCCAGTGACAATGCACACAAAAGCAAAGTAAAGAAGAGATAACAAAACGAGGGAACATTTGCATTACCCATCATTCAAAGATGACCTTTGAGGACACAGAGATTATTTCTACATTAATCTTTTTTGGATTTTCTCATTTATGCAACAAAAACAAATCCATGTTTTTCTATATTTAAATACCATCCGATCTACAGCATATCTGTTACAATGGCTCATACCTAGGGGGTTGAACAAACATTTAAAGTATTAAACTTCTAAATGTATAACTAATCATGCACCGTTTGTGCTGCAGACATGAATAATACGTCAAATCATGTGGCTGTTTCAGGAGAGATGCGCTATTACTTTTCAAAATGAACACACTTATGATTTTTGCTTGGTAGATGATAACCATACTATATCTGAGGTCCTGAATATGAATTTGGGAGCAGGATTTTTTTTTTTTTAAACTTGGCCAGTAAGCAAACTATGCAAGCTTGTTTCCCCCATGGAATAAAAAAAACAAACTTAAAAGATAATTGCAACTTTTTATCTCACAATTCTAACTATTTTTCTCAGAAGTTTATATCAATTGCGATTTATAATGTCAGAATTGAGAGATATAAACTCTAAAAGGCCATGTGGTACAAGTTGTAGCTTTCAGGAAAATTTTGAGTTTACACATTGTAATTACAAGTTCTACAAGCATGTGAATGCTTTTTACAGTTCAGAATCGTTATGGTAATTATGAAATGGCGTAAACGCTCCTATAATTCCTGTTTCCACAGTTCCCTAGGTTACTAAGTATTCCCTTGTTTGCTACTATGGTTACTTATTTAGCCCACCTGTGTCTTTAGTTCCTCATTCACCCAGTATACATCTAGCCCTGTGGTTCTCTTTAGTTTGTCAGTTATTGACTTTATTTTACTAAAGCTGTTTTGCTGCTCTTCCCCTTGGATAATTATCTTCTTTTTTTAGGATTATCTTCTAGTTTTATTTAATGCAAGTTTTACACTTACAGTAAGTCCTCAACTCAACCAAAGTCAACAACTCAAAAGATAAGTAATTTCACGGCCATCTTTGAAAGTGCAGCTCTTATCTCTTTGAATGGAGAAACATCAGTTCTCCAAAGCTGTTAAAATTTCATATTTTAAATGAAAATCTGACAACTGTCTCATAAGGATGGTTTACGTTAAAATAGCATTAAAAAAAAGCTTATTTTTCAGGCTAGACTAGCCATTGCGCATGTGCAGTCCTAAGCGAAAGTCTTACAACATTGACTGTTTTTATAGCAATCAAAGCTTCTCACAGCAGCGATGTGATGACGATTGCCAATTGGCTCTTTTATTTAAAAGGCATGACTTATTCTGCCATACTGCATGTTGCACTTTCTCCCATTCATAATAATGTGAGTGCACCATCTTTCTATATATAAAGTCTTTGAGCTAACTCTTTCCTGCTGCACCGTGACAACTGTGCTGCAATAATATGAATGATTTAATCATTTGTCCTGTCCTCCTCTTTTGGTATACTGTCTGACTGTATGATATTGTGTTACTACTTCTGAAAGAATCTATAGATCACACTCTGCAGTCCATAAGAACCAGACCCTCCCCCATCCGCATAAACTGATTCAATGCCAATCCCTGCTCACTCCACTTAATGAACTAAGAGTCAATAAAATATATAAAGACAGCCTTCAGAAGCGCCCTGCATAAAAGACTGAGAATGTGAAATTGCTTGCTACTTATTGTGTAAGCTGTATGTAACAGACATAAAAATGTGCACATACACACAGTACAGTGGGTTAAGGATAGATAATCTTTATAGATAATAAGGAGTGGAATTTTAAGGAATTTATAGGCTCTGGTTCCTTAATTCCATTAACAGTTGTTTTATCACTTTTGAGGAAGCACCTTGTCTGCAATATTTGTCCTTCCTAAAAAATTACTAAAATTACTAAATAATAATAATAATAAGAAGAAGAAGAAGAAAAAGAAGAAGAAGAAGAAAATACTATGTTTGGTAATATGTTCTAAAATACACACTGTCATAAAAAAAAAAAAAAAGCCTTTAAAAAAAGTCATTAATAATCGATTTAAGAAATTAAGTTAAACTGACAGCTTATAGAAGAACCAGCTCATGAACAGGTCACTCATTCAAAATTTTAGTAAGTCACATTTTAGATTAGGATCCAATTCTCACTATTAACTCACTATTAACAACCACTTTTGCCTCATTAATTACTTACCCTTATGTCGTTCGAAAGCCGTAAGACCTTCGTTTATCTTCCGAACACAAATTAAGATATTTTTGATGAAATCAGAGAGGTTTCTCCAGAAGCCCTAAATGGCCATGGAAGTTGTTTTCTCTTGATCACGACTTAATCCCTGCTCTAAATTACACAAATGTGCCAAGAGGTGGCAGTATATTACCTAATATAACTGATGGGGTGCGATAAATATCCACTTTACTGTATTAGTTCATATTGGCCCAGATTGTACAAGTTGGACAGAGAGAGTCTTCGTGATCGCTTTATTTTGTGCAGTATTGTGTGCGTTAAGTAATTAACTTAACTGTTAAATGCTTGAATATTTTGCTTGAAAGTGTATCTGTTATCCTTACGACTGCTAGATGCATGACTCGCAGTTTCACTACCACATTAGTTCGGTGTGATACTAAACTTATTGCTTATTAAAACTAATTTTGATGTATAGTATTCTATTTGCACCTTATTGTGTATCTTTAAGACGCCATTTTAATCATTGCAGTTTCAGTGTTTGTTTACCTCACTATGTCACTCAATGTATACTGATAAGAAAGATGATTTATAGCCCATGTCATTTAATTCAGTGATAGTGTGTAACCTATTGTATTTTCTACATTTCTTTGTAGGAAACCACACACATAAACACTTCTCAAACAGCAACATGTTTTTTGGAAATACGTAGTATTGCACCTCTTTTTAATTTTAAAGACAGTTTAACGCACATTATATCACAGCCATATCCTACATGACGAATAAAAATGACAAACACATTATGTAATATAATTTTATTTCAAGCGAATGAGGAAAATAAAGTGGGTTTAATCCAAGCATCTTTAAAAGTTTTTAGAATTATAGAATAATCTGGCATCTTTTTGAAGGCGCTCCATCTGCACTTGATATGTTGAATGCTCTGTCGATTATTAAACATGTTAACTTTTATATCGAGATGACGAGAAAATTAAGTTGTGATATCGAGAAAACAACTTTTGTTATCTCGACATCACGAGAAAACAAGATAGAAAAAATAATAATTCATGGCCGTTTAGGGCTTCCGTAGGTTTCTGATCCCCAAGAGAGAGCAACATAATTACCACATTCAAGATCCATAAAAGTACTAAAGACATTGTTAAAATAGTCCACGTGACTACAGTGGTTCAACCTTAATGTTATGAAGTGACAAGAATACTTTTTGTGCCCAAAAACAAAACAAAATGTTTTGTCGAAAAACGACTTTATTCAACAATTTCTTTTCTTCTCTGTTATTCTTCTACGTTGTAGACATAGTGCAGAGTTTTCATGTTTTACGTCAGAACACCGATTTTTTGGGCAGTAAATAATGGCGCAAATACCAGTAAATTGACTAGCATAAACATTAGTAAATCACCTTGCATGATTCATTTAAATACTCTCCTCCCATAAATTTTGCGTCTGAAAGGGAAACTCCTGCAAATGCATATGCAATAAGTTCAGCTGCAAAAATAACTATCCGTGATGGGATGAGCAAAAGATTTGTAGCTTGTTGTTGCAATCCCTGTGAGGCATGCAAGATGTTCAATGGTGAGGCGGTTTCCTCTTTATAGTGTTAATGGTTGATCATTTTTCGGATTTTTTAGACTACTTTAAGTCGTATATATTAAAATGTAGCGCATGGATTTGGCAGGCATGTATTCGTGGGCAGCCGGTCTCTCTGAGGATGTGTGGAGCCCTCCCTAGCTCTACAGCGCCCCACAAATTTCCAATGTAAATCTATGGTGAAAAATGAAACTGCAGCGCGCTCTCCTAGAGAGCCATTGGGGCAGATTTCTGGCTGCCCCGCTCATTTTCACGTTAGGTCATAACACAGTATTATTTACTGCCATGCGAGCCACAAATTAAAGCTTGGCGAGCCACGCAAGGAGTAACATTTGTATATACATACATACATACATACATTCACACACGTAACATACTCATGTAACATCTATTGTTTGTACCATCCACCATTAAAGGTTGAAAGCATCATGACCCTCACAGGAAATAAATAAAACACGTCAGAGATACAGTGTAGCCACACATTCACCCACAAACACAGTTGATTTAGAGCAGTGCACCCTGTGTACCCAGCATACCCGTATTCCACCAGCCCTAAACAAATCAATTCACACCAACCAGCAGGAGCGGACAAACTCAAACCAATCAATCTGAATTAGAACTTCAAATACAGAGTATATGAGGTGACAACACTACTATCTGCTTTTGATTTGACATGCATATCCTCTCTGGCTTCAGTCAATTTGGATAAAGTTTACTCGATTTAATGTTGCAGAACGAAACAACAAAGCCACACACAGACCTAAATGACTACAGCATTTGCTTTTGAGGTTTGTAAAGACTTTTCTATTCCCTCAACTCTCCTGGTTTTGAGTTTTATTTAAAATTCTGTCATGGTACACTGATGCTGTGCGCGAATCAGTATGGCCTAATTACAACTCCAGTGATTACTGCGAAGTTTAATTAGCGGAAAACAAGACATGGCACAATGAATTCCTCCCCAGATCCCCACCAGGTTCACACAGAATATCAGTTCTATTTTTCTCTCTCCCAAAAAACACAAGTCTCTAGTGTGTTTGTGTGCGAGTGTGTGTTTCTCTCCATGCTTTGGGTCAGTTATTTCGAGTGGGTCTCCTGAGGCCAGCAGCAAAGCTTATCCTTTACTGAACTTCCTGTTTAATTCTGACGTTAACCCATATGGACTGGAGTTCCACAGTAGTGGGATACTGGATTCTTCTGTTACACAAACTGACAAGGTCTAACACACAGTTTCCTGCATTATCCAAACCACCATGGCGGTTAAGGAGACAAGGACTACAGCCAAGTTTAGCACCCTTTACACTCACACAGAGAATGAAAACAGCTCACTGATGCCACCTTATGGACCATTTGGGCCATTGCAAAAGGGGGTTATAGGTTACCATGTTGTAAGGAAAGGAGAGAATGTTACCTCTATTGCCACCACAACAAGGATCAGCTGAGTCTCTGATTCGGGAAAGTACGCATGCACTTGTGGGGACAAACCAATCAAGGCACAGTTGGTCACCACGGCGATAATACTCATTGTCTCGAATGCCAACTGCAAGAATAAAAAGCCCAAATGTTAGTTTTTGTTTTTTCTGTTTGTTTGTTTTTTGTGCATAACAGTGTTATTATTGTTAACTAAAACTTTAAAAAACAATTTACGGTAATTGAAATATAGCTGAAATAAAATAAAATATAAACATGAGATGAAAATCTTAAACTTAAATGAAATAAATAAGTTTAAGTTGCACTACTAAAATAACTAAAATGGAAATGGAAATAGTTTTACTAGAAATAGAAATACTAAAAAACCTAATAAAAATCAGTAAGGCACATAACAAAATTGCTAAAAATGTAAAGTAAAATTAAAGTAAAAACTGAAATGATAAAAATAAAAGAAAATTCAAAATATTTTACTATCAGTTTATAATAATACTAAAATACAGCACTGTTTAAATATTGACTTGACTGCATGTTTCTCATGATCATCAAGACATTTCAATCTAATAGCTTAATTCTTAAAATTATTTTTCATATGCATATAAGTGGACATTAGATATTAAGTTTTGTTTAGTTTGATGATTAGTGGTCACTAACAATGACACTTTTCTTTTTAGAGCTGCTTTACAGTAGAATTGAACTCTGTTTGCATTATTGAATCATTATTTTCCTGTTTATTGATGGAAAGCTGCTTTGAAACTATCTGTATTGTATAAAGCTCTATATAAATAAAGGTGACTTGAATTGACTAATTCTCAGTGCCATTCCATAGATCTGCTGACTCCAAAATGTGGAAACAATACATACTATACTATAATAAATAGTGAATTTTGATTGATGTGATATCAGTGGTGAACAGTAACAAATTTGGTTATATCGGTGTGAAAAAAAGGCCAAAATCCAGGTGAAATGATCTCTAGAGCTTGAGTGTGTGGTGGATTTTAATGTTGACAAGTTATTATTAATGCAAAATTTCCTTGTTTTTAAAATATTGAATGGCATAATTTGTTGTCGTTTTCACTTGTTTGCGCACATACTTTATCAGTCATATCAACTGATTGTGAAAGTTTTGATTTTTGATAATGTTTTACTTCCACATCATGTATATTCAATGTCTTGCTTCCACAAATCTTCCTTATTGTCTAGTTCTGGCTAGTTCTAATTAATACATATTTTGAGCAGTAGGATGATGGAGCATATCAAATTTCAAATTAATAAGTGATGAGTTTTGCATTTGATACTTCAGTAAATTAATTCATTCAGTACTTTTTTGTACTTTTTTACTCAAGTATATTACTTATATTGGTCCCACTTTATATTAGGCCTTTACTACTATGTACTTGCATTAATTAATCATTTGATACCATGCACTTATTTTGTACATTCATGTTTTTACATTGTACTTATATTTAAAAAAAAATACCTGCATGTAATTACATCTGTAATTAATTTCTGTAATAACATCTATAATTACACTGTTGACCCATCCCTTAGACCCTAACCCACCCTTAAACCTACCCATACCACCAAACCTGTCCCTAACCTTACCCATATCCCACCTCAATAGCAGAAAAAGTGTTTTGCAATACATTATGAACACAATAAGTACATTGTACTTATTTTTTTATATAGTAGTTAAGGCCACCTAATATAAAGTGGGCCCCTTATATTTTTACAGTAGTAATATCTCATTAGGGCATTTGTGCTTTATCTCAAGTACATGATTTGTGTACGTTGTCCACCACTGTGTGATATCAACTTCATATGCCTTTTTCTCTGAATATGAGCATAACTAAGTGCCTTTCACATGGTAGATAATGGTCTCCTGCACACAATATAGTTTCCCCAACAGTGATGTTCTTTTACCACACAATGCTCTTGTATGACTTCAGATATCTGTGAACACTACCAGTCAAAAAAAAAAAAAAAAAAGTTCTACTTTAAATAAGTGCTGTTGTTTTGAACTTTTGGTGTCCTTTCTGGACCTTTTTAGACAAGGTCAGTATTAACTGCTGTTGTATGGAAAAGAGTTGCAAAAATGATATTCCACATTTGTTTGTGTTCCACAATCAAAACAACAGCATATGGAATAAAAGGGCATACAGGTCATTAATAAGAGCAAATAATGATAATATTTTAATTTTTGGATGACATTTTATTTCAGTAATATTAAAGGTACACTATGTAACTTTTGTCCCTCTAGCAGTTAAAAAACAAAACTGCATGCATTTTGCGGAAGAACATTGTTTTGGTTGTGCTTCAGCTTTAGGTGACTGTGTGGATGAATATGTTTTTCCTACTGCTCATAAAACATTCACTACTAGACTTAAAAGATATAACCAGTTTCAATGGAAAGGATCTCAAGCTGACTAGCTGAAGAATTTACTGTAGCTATACTTATTAATAGACAGTATTTCCTTGAAAATAAATTCCAGCATTTTAAATAATGCTTTAAAATGTTACATATGGCAATTTATATGTTTAATAATATACTCATCTTTTAAGTAATAAAAACGGCATCTCTGCATCATTTTTACATTTTAAATCACTCAGTTCTCGCCATCTCCAACAAAAGCCAAGCCAATGTTGACCCTATTTTTATCATATGAGCTCTGTAGCGTTCTCTTTTTGCCAGGAGACTCTACTCTGTTCTGTGTTTTTTAAAAAGAGTGATTCCCTGGAGGTTGGAGATTTAGGAGATTTAACATGCTCCATGTCAACCTTTCTTGCTTGTTGTGACAACTAACCTATGCCACTTTTACAACATAGACAACTCAAAGTAGCTGGAGCAATTGTTCTCTATTTACGTATATGATGAGACATGCAATTTCTTACAAAAACCATCCCAATCAGGTCTAAAATATAAACACTTATAATAGGCTTCCCATAGTGAATCAGGGTACGATAAAAGCACGTTTTGGAAAAGGGTTTTGGACAAAAAAAGTTACATAGTGTACCTTTAAAGAATGAGTAGGTGTGGCCCAATTTTTGACTGCTAATGTATATTTATAATAGTACTTTTTTCTGGATTTGTTTTTAACACATACATCCAGATGACAAATTCTATTATAATTATATAATTATCTATTATAATCATATGGGCTATTATTGACTATTATGGAAGTTTATCAGATTGTACTCTGCCTTTTATAGCACTGTACATTTTTTTTCTGTCTCTTAAGCCTTCTTTAAAGTACAGAAATGATCAGCACTTCTGGATGTGAGACTTTCTCGTGCAGTTTTCTCACCTGCCACACCCCGATGTTCGCGGCTGGTTCTGAGAAGGGACGCTTGAAAACATGGCACATCTTGAAGGCGTCAGAGTAAACCTCAGTGATGTTGTTCAGCACCACCAACACAGCAGCCAGCGGATACACACAGGAGAAAAGGCTCACATAGCCGAACAACAGGAATTGCTCCAGGTAGTCATCAAATGTGCCCTGATGATCAAAGACATTTCAGAGAAATTCAATTCTAAATGTCAAAGAGGGACAGAAAATGGTCACGTAAAACTAAATTATGACTGTTTTTGGTGCAAGAAACCAGTGGTGGAGAGTAATAAAGTATTTTTACTTTGTTTCTGTATCAGTACTTTATCAGAGTATTTTTATGTTGGGAAACTTTAACTTTTACTTCACTAAATTCCAAAAATAGTATCGTACTTTTTACTACAATTTATAAAAAAAACATGGCGTTCCTTGTTATTTTGAACTGAAGAAATCGTTACTTGCTCAGAGACGCAACAGCGGTGTCCAATTCAAGGTTCTTTTCAATCAATGATTCTTTTCAATTAACCTTTTAAATCGGTACGCAAATCTCACTGAATGATTCAGTGATTCATTTGTGAATCTGACCGATCCGATTGCATCCATTTCCGAGTCAACACCTCATTGATTCAAATGAACTGGTCAGAGCTCCAGCAGAGGCGGCCTTTGTAATTTGGATGTCCATCTTGTTTATTGAACTGTTGTATAAAATCAATAGGCTATCACATTTGCAATCGTGCTAATATTCGGGAAAACAGCACTCTATATCCTGTTATAAATATTAAAAAAAGAACTCATACAAGGAATTTTTTTTTGCCCCATATATCTTGATTTTTGGGGGGCGTTTTTATTTATTTTGGTGGCATTTTTGCCCTAAGCCCCTATTAATTTCCGTGATGGCGGGGAGTGGGGTTCTTTTTCGAGCTCAAGCGGACAGAGGCCCCTTCTGTTGTTTCAAGTGAAACGTAAAGCTCCAGTCTCTAGTTAACATTGAATTTACAAGTCACAAGAAAGAGCCAAGAATGGGAGATTCTCTGAGCTTGAGTACGTGCGTGACTGATGGCATGAAAAGTTACTAATACAGAATTTTAGGTTTTATTATTGTAAATGAAAATCATACTTAGGTTATGACTGTAAGTTGGTTGTGAACAAAATCTGCTGTTAAAGGACGAGCAGTTTAAGCATTGTATGAAATGTTTGAATGTGGACATTACTGTCTGAACGGGGAAGGTTTTAGGTAAAAACTAAACATCACATTAAAACAATGTAAATGAATGCCCATGCATCTTCCCGGCCGCTGCCGTAGCAGTTTCAAATTATGTAAAACTAGTATGTTTGCATAGCGTTCTTCTTAAAATATTAACACATTTTGCCATATGAGACGTCTGTTTTTATATTGTATGTTCATATTTGTCAGAAAACATTTACACACGTTGTGTTTTTCCTCATTTCTAAATACTATAATGTATGGCAAAAATAACCTACTTAAGCTCTATATATATATATATATATATATATATATATATAAAATTATATACACACACACACACACACACACACAACCAGTCAAAAATTTTGGAAACGCTAAGATTTTTTATGTTTTTAAAAGAAGTTCCATCTGCTCACCAAGGCTGCATTTATTTAATTAAAAATACAGTAAAAACAGTAATATTGTGAAATATTATTACAATTTAAAATAACTGTTTTCTGTTTAAATATATATTATAAAGTAATTTATTCCTGTGATGGTAAAGCTGAATTTTCAGCATCATAACTCCAGTCTTCAGTGTCACATGATCCTTCAGAAATCATTCTAATATGCTGATTTGCTGCTCAAGAAACATTTATGATTATTATCAATATTGAAAACAGTTGAAAACTTTTTTTTTTTTTTTTTTTTCAGGATTCCTTGATGAATAGAAAGTTCAAAAGAACAGCATTTATCTGAAATACAAAGCTTTTTTAACATTATACACTACCATTCAAAAGTTTGGGGTCAGTAAGAATTTTTATTTTATTTTAAAAGAAATTAAAGAAATTAATACTTTTATTCAGCAAGGATGCATTAAATCAATCAAAAGTGACAGTAAAGACATTTATAATGTTACAAAAGATTATATTTCAAATAAATGCTGTTCTTTATAACTTTCTATTCATCAAAGATATTTGTGTACAATATATTGTACACAAATATGTTGTACAATTGTACACAATAAATGTTTCTTGAGCAGTAATGCTGCTGAAAATCCAGCTTTGCATCTGAGAAATAAATTACTTTATAAAATATATTCACACAGAAATCAGTTGTAATAATATTGTAAAATTGTAATAATATTTCACAATATTACTGTTTTTACTGTATCTTTAATTAAATAAATGCAGCCTTGGTGAGCAGACTAAACTTCTTTTAAAAACATTAAAAATCTTACAGTTTCCATACTTTTGTCTGGTAGTGTATATATATATATATATATATATATATATATATATATATATATATATATATATATATATATATATATTTACACACACAGATACATACATACATGCATCCTTGTTTACAAAATCCAAAATGATAATGGACCTACCAGATAGGTGTTCATTTCAGTTTCCAGCTGAACTTGTTCCAGCAGGGGGAGCTCTTTATCACCCATCAGCCTCCTCATCCTCTTATGTGCCTTCTTGTTCCTCCTCCTCTGCAGCCAGTATGGCAGAAAAGCCTCCATCACTTGATTCAGGATTTGAGAGGTGATGAGCAGGGTGGCCAAACTCTGATGATCCACACACACACAGGCAAGAGGCAAAATTACTTCCATTTAAAACTATAATGCCCCTTTTAAATCATAGGTCATTAAGTCATTCAACTTCACTTGATTTATTGTTTGTCTATGCAGCTGAGCTCAGAAATACTCACCTGCCTCAGAAGCACCATATCTTGCATGACAAAGGCAATATAGAAGAGAGAGGCAAAGCAGTTTACGAAGTTAAACTGGAAACAAACAACAACAAAAAAAAATTCAATAATTAAGACTAAATTTGCACTTTAGAAATCTGCCTCTAATGTTGCAAGGGTTCCCACACCTTTAACCCAAAGCATTTCCACTACTATTCCTGTTGTTCATGATTACTAAAATAAGATTTTTAAATGTAACAATATAGTGATGACTTTTTAATCTTTCCAGGCCTGAAAAAAAAAAATCACAATTTTGAAAATTTGTGGGAACGCTATATTGCAGGCAGAAATGTATTTACACGAGGTAAAATATCAATGAATTAGTAAAACGTGCAGTTATAAGACTATGAAGTATAAAAACACACAAAAAAACTTGAAAGCATACCACCAAAACCTTGAGCACGAGGTGATTTTGATATGATGACTCCAATCTGTGGTTTTCTGAACAACAAAATACATGGAATTGGATTTACCTCCATATTGGGAGGAAACAATTTAATTTCAAGAGTAATAAATAATTATTTAAATAAATAAAACAATTAGAGTAAGGCATTAATAGCATTTATATGAAATTATGGCTAAGTCACACAGAAATATAATTTAGGCAGCAGGATGACTTAAAAAGTATTATTAATTAAAATTCATTATTATATTAAAATAATATTTTTATAATCTTTTATAATTTAAAATAAACTCTAATCTAAATTAAAAATATTACATATAAACACATAAAATCAAGATGTAAACTTAAATCTTATGGAATCACAAAATGAATCATGGTTATTTAATTTAAATTATATTAAAAAAACATGTTAATTAATTATATACATATATATATATATATAGTGATTTACATTTCTGAAGTACATTTTTGGTAACGTTCTTGGTAAAGACACTGTAAACGCTTGTTCCTGCTTCAAAATTCTAATTAAAAATCAAATTGTGACTTTATAGCTAACAATTAAAAATATATTTAATGTAATTTTGACTATACGTTAATTGCTATACGTTAGATTTCGCAACGTGACTATATTTTTCAATAGCAAGATATGACTTCATATCTTGTAATAGCAACATATCTCACAGTGTGATTTTATTTCATATTTTAAATTTGGTCACTTATTTATTTATTGATTTATTTTTTTACAAAGATTACAAAATAGCGTTCAATTATTATTGAGCAAAGATACAAAAAAATAAAATCATTAAACTAAAATGAAGATGAGATAACACTGTATTTCAATGGTCCACTTTAGACATTCTACTAACTATAAGTAACTACATGTCAATCATCAGTCATTAGATTATTAGTAGACTGTCTGCTTAATATCTGCTAACACTTTATTTTGATGATACCCCAACAGACATTTTACTGACTGTAAGTAACTTGGCAATTACATGTCAACTTATTCTGCTAATCTGAAGTCTAAAGGCCCTGATATACTCATGACGCAGTTCTTTTTCATTCTTCACTTTGGGGTAAAATGAAGTCCGAAATACGTGAGCAGTGGTATTGTATAGCGTTAGTAAACATCCTTATGCCGCCTACACTGCTTAGATGAATATGTGTGGTTTCCTTTAAATAACAATATAAACACAACAACAAAAATGACAGCAGTCAGAAATCAGTAGTTAAGACACAAGCTCAGAGATTCGGCACTCTAGTAAAGTCATGTCACGTTTATTTATGTACCACTTTATACAATAGATCGTTTAAAAGCAAGCAGCTTTACAGTATTAAACATGAAAAAACAGTGTCAGTATCGCTTTCAATTAGAATTAATAACTTAATTTTCTATACAATAAACTATAAAGCGGCTCTCCAGTGTGTTCACATTTTTACTTACAGACGTCTGACCTTGAGGGACTGAACAGAAGCAATGACGCTGAGAACATTTCCACGTCAAAGAAGGTGGAGCCTCAGAGCCACACCTACCTTTTACGTAATAGCCATGGACCAATGGTAGTTTGATGGTGTTTACCAGCCGGAGCAAACTTTTCCGTAACGTTCGCCTTGGCAAGCTGTTTCGAACTCCCGAGATCAACACAAAACGAACTTCGTTTTGGCCTGATTTTGTTCGAAACAGCGTCACACCAGATTGTTCTTTTATTTTGCTTGCATATCCGGGCCTTAATACCTAACCCTAACCTAACAGTCTACTACAGTCTACTAATACTAGTTGGCACAAAGTTACTTATAGTTAATAGAATGTATAAAGTGGACCACTGAAATAAAGTGTAACCAAGGATGATAAAAGAAGAAAGAAAAAAGAAAAAATTTCAAGCTCACCCCAGTCTGTGAGAAACTCAGCAGCATAGCGATACAATAAGTTCATGATCTCAATGACCACAGCGTAGATGATACTGGGAACAAACATCAGAATGCCGGTCGCAAAGTTTGGATTTTCATGGTATATATTTATGGCCCAGTTCTCCATGTCAAAGTAAACCATCATCACGTAAAAGGACAGATACAGGCACAGCAGAACGAAAGGAACCGACACCAAATATATCCTCAATTGCCGCCTGTCATGGGAAAACAAACACTGTCAAAACAAATTGAGCATCTAGAACACTTTCCATATTTATCATGATATTTGTTGGATGTTGATTTAGAATATGCAGTAGTATGTATTATTATTAAATGTATAAGTCTCCATTACTGTATGCTAAAGGTCTGAGACATGCAAACCAGGTTTTGGTGCTAACCAAAGTATAAAAGATGTGCTTAATATGCTTTTTTTTTCTGCCAAAACATGAAAAAATATTTCAAAAATTATACTTGGAGCTAGGGTAGACTGGTTCCTCTCGCCCTGTGACTGGATTAAACCCCAGAGCTCCGTGGAATCCAGGCCTTGGTTCTTCAAATGCTTTTTTGCGGCTTAGCGTTCCCCACCCGTACGCTAACGTAGCGCTGCATCTCTTCCACACTTCCAGGAAAACTGTAGACCAAACCAGGTTGAAGACAGCAAACAGAACGTACTTGTCATAGTCCTCCCAGTCAAAGAGGTAGTAAGGGATACCAATGAGGGCCATGGGTACCAAGGCAAACGTGAAATACTCCAGAAATCCAAAGTAGAGCGCCAGACCCTCACCAAAGTAACATCTGATGTCATCTACATCATGGAGGACACAAAGAGAACATCTTCAATGAATATAGCACAACATTGGGGTTTCAATGCATGTGTTTAATGACCTAAAAGATGGAGCAGGTAAAATTCTGCTTTACTTTACATTTGCATGAAGCAAGCAATCAACAGTTTTCTTTGAAATCCCACAATAATTCAAGAGAAGCAAAGTATCACACCCACCCAGACACCAAATAAGACATTCAGCCATACTTATATAACCAAAATTCTTGTGAAATTCTTTTCACATTAAGTTATATCAGAAAACTGATATAAAGTCTTGAGTTGGGTTTAAAGTTCATGCTGCCAGCGCACACAGACAGAGTGACTCACCCAGTGGCTGGAAGGACAGTTTGATCTTTTTGTACCATGAGAAGGAGAGTCTCTTAAGGTCTTCTTTGTTATGGAGAGGGAAATACTGGACTAGGACACCTTTAGATTGCAATCTCCGCACTGAAAAAGAGTTTACCATCAAAATGTAACTTAATATTCAAAAATGAAATTGGGAGCAAATGTGGGAAAAAAACATGTGATTTTAAAAATACTAAAGGATTAATATTGTTAAACAGCAAATATGATGGTTTGAATGGTGATATTTTTAATTATAGTTTGAAAGTATACTTCAAGAATTTTTTACCCTGATATAATTTTTGACAAATGTTTAAAATAATGTATTTCCAAATGAGATAAAGATGTCAGTGGCTTAAAAATGATGTTTTATTCTACAAGGGGAGGGTTTCTCACTCATGGGAGCTGTCATGTTGAGATCACATGACCTGCTAAATACTACTCACTTATTAACATTAACATTACTTTCAGTTGCATAATAAAATAATCATAGGTGATAAATTTATCGGGTTGCTCCACTTTATCAGTGATAAGCCAAAACTTTTTTGTTTCTGTCATATGATACATCCACACCGATAGGTGGCAGTATAAATTCAAATCATGTGGCAAATCAGAATGCAAAAAAAGAAGAAAATAATATATATATATATATATATATATATATATATATATATATATATATATATATATTATATATATATATATATATATATATATATTACAAATACCGATATTTATATTCCCTAATTGAATTCTATACCTGAATTTCAACTTTGAATTAAGTAAATAATAAACAAGTAATCAAACACATTTGCATCAATAATGTCAAATGTCATTGGTTAAAAGCATTTTCACCACTCTCCCCTCAAAAAAGATGGAGCAATTTATTACATTTTGAAGAAAGATTATGAGGATGAACAATTTTTAAGAATAAGATGCAAAGATGAATAACATTCTGAAACATGCAAAGGGGGTCGAATTTGTTTTCAAGTTGACTTTAAAGGGTTAGTTCACCCAAAAATGAAAATTATGTCATTTATTACTCACCCTCATGTCGTTCTACACCCATAAGACCTTTGTTCATCTTCGGAAAACAAATTAAGATATTTTTGATGAAATCCGATGGCTCAGTGAGTGACAAGAATACTTTTTGTGCGCCAAAAAACAAAATAACGACTTTTCAACAATATCTAGTGATGGCCGATTTCAAAACACTGCTTTGAAGCTTTACGGATCTTTTGTTTCTAATCAGTAGTTCGGAGCGCTAAAGTCACGTAATTTCAGTAAACGAGGCTTCTTTACATCAAAAGTATTTTGAAATTTCAATAGTTCACGTGACTTTAGCAGTTTGATAGGCGATCCGAACCACTGATTCGAAACAAAAGATTTGTAAAGCTTTGAAGCAGTGTTTTGAAATCGGCCATTACTACATATTGTTGACAAGTCGTTATTTTGTTTTTTTTGGCACACAAAAAGTATTCTCGTCGCTTTATAATTAAGGTAGAATCACTGTACTCACATGAACTGTTTTAAATATATTTTTAGTACCTTTCTGGGCATCTGAAAGTGTTAATTATCTTGCTGGCAATAGAGGCCTCACTGAGCCATCGGATTTCATCAAAAATATCTCAATTTGTGTTCTGAAGATGAACGAAGGTCTTACGGGTGTAGAACAACATGAGGGTGACTAATTAATCCCAGAATTTTCATTTTTGGGTGAACTAAACCTTTAAGATACACACTATTGTTTGAGGTAATGTTGTTAAATTGGGTTAAACTGATAGGAGCATTTTAACATAAAAGAAATTACACAGCAGATTTAAAAGTGCAGTTACTGTAGGGCGGCGAGATTAATCGAAATAAAACCAAAATCGTGAGATGGCTTAGTGCGAATATCAAATCGCTAAGGCTGCTATTTCATTAAATAAATATATGCGTATTTCAGAATGAAGTGCGACACTGAGTTCTTTCATGTGACCAGCTCATGATCAGCCAGTGTTTGCAGTGTCTTAGAGTGGCTCGGTTTACAGTAAATGTTGCTCCACACGAACTCTATCTCTGCATCTGCTCTGAGTTTGGGTTGCTTTGACAACGCAACACGTACCAACCATCTTCCCATACTTGCAATAGGAAGCGCTTATCAACATTAAAGAAGCTTTAATTGCTAATCTAGTGCAGTTGGTAACTTGGTAATACAAAGAAATACACTTACCAACTGATTTTCCAGGGTAGAGCTTAAGCTTAGGGTATCCTGGAACGTGCTCTTCAGTCTTAGCTCTAAGTGTGTCCAACTCATGTTTGATAATGTATTGACACTCCGCCTCACTGAGAAATGTTTGACCATCTCCTGTGAGAACAACACAACAGTATTATAGAACAACCAGGACCAAATCTACGTGAAGCATATATGATCAAAAATCCCGAAATTGTTTTCTTAACATACTATGAAAAAACAATACAGCAGCACACTATCATACTTTTCATATTCGGTTAGAACTGAACCTCACCCTCAAAGTCTTTAAAGCTTTCTCTGTTGGCATAAGTGAATGCTCTCATTGTGCCATCTTGAAACTCCTTAAACAACCCAACATCCTCAGCTCCATTTAAGAGCCTCTGTAACGTGGAACCCACCACAAAGACATTTGGATTAGACTTCTGACCATCCTGAGCTGGAAACAGTACTTGATCCACCAACAACTCTGCTCCTGTAAAAGAAATCAGAGTTTTAGTAACTGGTTATTTCTCAAGGTCAATAGGCTTGCCTTGTTATAAAAAGGAAAGGAGTTATTGGAATTACTGACCTTGATACACATTTACATTTATTCCTTTATCCTTACAAATAAGGAATATCACAAACAATTTGTCATAGACCCAACAGGTTTAGTAAAAAACTAATTTAGTAAACAAGAGGTAGCCCAGAGGTGAAATGCAGAAAGGAAAAGAAAGATTACCCTTTTTTTCTTTTCTCAGCAGATTGGGTTGAGGTTGGCAGCTTATTCCACCAAAGAACAGTCATGTGGGAATCATTTCCTGTTTTATGTTTTATTTTATTTTTGCATGTTGGCTGCACCACATGACTTTGATGTTGCAGACTAAGGGTGTGAAATACTATAGGCAGTGAAGCAGTTTTGATAATAATAATAATAATAACAATAATAATAATAATTGTTAATATTAATAAATTATGGAGAACTACTTAATTCTTCTTAGAAATTAATTAACAGTTGCAGAACCCTGACATTTTTAACTTTATGCCCAAAATGAATTTTAATACAGAATGAAATCATAAACATGCTCATCAAAGAAAAGGCATATTCAAGATATTGTGTGCATAAATTACATTTTTATTAATTTTTTAATAAATGACCATAATGTCACTGAACCATCATCAGCTCTTAATTTTCAGATAAAAACAGTTTCACATAATTAAGAGCTCATGTTACTGGTTTCTAGTATTGAAACATTACAGCATTACTTTATCATTTACTGCAGCTTGTTTGAGTACAATAAAAATTAAAGACAGAACTAGTAATAATATCTATTTAACACTGTAGCATCAGTTTAATTAACAAATACAGTCCTGAGCAGTTAATATGATACAGAGTTGTTCGTTTTTATCAGAACCAAGTGTCTGTGCAAGCAATATGAATGAAGTAACTTAAGAGAAGCATGTGTTTTTCCTCTACAGGCAGAATCTGATATTCTATGTCCGTGACCTCTGTGAAGGACAGGGTTCACATTTGGTGGGTCACAGTGGTTGAGTAACACTGACAGAGGCCCAAAGGACAAAGAATGGACTTCAAACACAGACAACTTGGAAAGGCAAGTAGATATTTCAGAAAATGTTCAGTTCCTGTCAACCTCTATCCCAAGATGTAACATGCCAGGGGTCTCACCTCCATTTTGCTGCTTGTCTCTGATCCTGTTTAGTAACCAAGTGATGGCCTCTGCTTTAGTGTCATAAGCAAGCTCCAGGACCACCAGAGGGGTGAACGAAGAGACATCACTGTCAGAAAACGACAAGCCAAGTTGCATTTTTCCTGATCCCTGTGTAACACAGAGACGAAGAGAGGCAAGGGGCAAAAAATGTATAAATAAAACATATCACTCTTCTCAAGATTCAGATACAGAATACACACCACAAGAAACACCACACATTTCACCCGGCGAACATTGAGCCTTATTTGCATCCATAACTGTTTATGGAAATATTTTCCTGTTACACAGAGGACTCAAATGCAAATAGGTAATTCTAACAATTAGGTGCTGCAATAAAAGTCATGCCACACGTGTATTGCTTGATGATGAAGACATATCATATAAAATTCACTGTATATGACTCACTATTCCAATATACTCTACACTTAACACTTTCATTTAGCAAGGATGCATTCAATTAATCAAAAGTGACAGTAAAGGCTTTTACACAGTTATAAAAATTTACTTCAAGTAAATGCTTTTTTTTACTTTCTATTCATCAAACAATCTTTAATAAATTAACTTGGTTTCTGCAAAAAAATATTAAACAGCATAATTTTTGTGCACCAAATCAGCATATTAGAATGATTTCTGAAGAATCATGTGACACTGAAGACTGGAGTAATGATGCTGAAAATTCAGCTGTTATCACAGGAATATATTACATTTTAAAGTACATTAAAATAGAAAATGGTTATTTAAAACTGTAATAATACTTCATATATTACTGTTACAGTATTTTTGTCAAATAAATGCATATACATAGATATGTATATCCATTTTGAAAGAAAAAAAAAAGCATTAACAAAACAGAATAGAATGTGCTCTAAAGGAACTGGTGTTTTTTAAGTAATGTACTAGTTTGTAAATACATATCTCTGTGTATTACAGTTCTTTATTTCACACTCTGTATTTGATTCTGAATTATGGCATTGAGCAGTCAAATATTTTTTGTATTTTGTGTCATACGTCTGTATAATTTTTGTAATTTAATATTTCACCTGTCCATATAGTAACATAGCAGTAATATTTTCCTGTCTCTTGTATCACTCTGTGGTCTCTATTTTTTATAACCAAAAACCAGCTAACAGACCAGGGTTAACTTTGTGATAATGATAAGCTGACCAACTGTACATTATCCATTATGTATACAATGTCTGTATAGTGCCTATACTGTATGTATAAAGTGTGAAAAACAATGAAATCAAAATATCATTCATATATAAATAAATATACATTCATGGAGTTGACAATTCACAAGTGTCGATATAAAAAAGTCAACATTTAAAAATTGACTCTTCAAACATATATTTTGTTATTTCAGTGAAAACATTACACACCCCTACATTTACTACATCGAACCTAAAATTAGAATCCAGTTTAAAGGGATCCATCCAAAATTTAAAGTTTTGTTTCCCATTTCTGTTATACAATGGAAGCTAGTCAATGGGAACCAAAACTGTGGGAACCTAAACTTTTCTAAACATCTTCTTTTGTGTTCCATAGAAGAAAGAAGGTTTGGGACAATATGAGAATGAGTAAATGATGACAGAATATTCATTTTTGGGTGGACTATCCGTTTAACAAATACTAGAACATCATTAAAGAGGAAAGCCAAATGAAGACCTTGTTTGCAACTCAACAAACTGGTCTGGTCTGGTTTGGACATAATCAAGTAAATAACAACATGAACAGAAGGAAAGTTGAAGGAAAATCTAGAAAGGGACTTAAGGTAGATAGCAGATAGCTAGCCTTTCCAAGATAACTACTTTTCCACTGCACTCCAAAAGAAGAGATCAAGAAGCTTCAGGAAATTGGTTTGCTGCTTCATGGTCTGGCAAACTTGAATTCCACATTACACCAAACAAGATTACTTGGGAAGAATGTGGGAGAATCAGTAAAAATGTAGAAGCTAAACTATAAAAGGAGTTTTCAACATAATAATTACCCAAAACATGCAAGCAAATCCACAAAAGAATAGCTCTGAAGCAACAAATTGAAGGGTTTGGAATGGCCAAGTCAAAGTCCAGACCTCAATCCAATTGAAATGTTGTGGTGGGGTGTACATGCAGGAAAACTCTCCAATATGACACAGTTAACAGTTAAGAAAGACCTACAAAGAAGATATTAATGTAAGGGTGTACTTATTCTCTTTCATTGTTATTATAGTACACATATATTTAGAATACATTTGAATTTGCTGTAATTAATGTTTAAAATGCAAAAAGCTTTCTATAAGGGTTAGGTTTGGGGATAAGGTTAGGGTTAGGAGATCAAAATAGCATTGGTTCAATATAAAAACAACATAAGTCAATGGAAATAAGTCAAACGTTTCCATAAAAATGTGTGTATTACATTGTTTTTTTTTTTTGTTTGTTTGTTTGTTTGTTTTGTATTGTGTGTCTGCCTGCTTTTATACTGCAAATTACCTGATGTGATTATTAATGCATGTGGCCCATGTATGTACAAATAAATTGCCTCTGCCTCTTCTAAAATGTAGAATAAACTGTTTAATAACACCTAATATGTTCTACACAACATCGCCCATTTAAAGATGCATGCATGCTTGAATATGCAATATGCAAATTTAGAGAAAAAGGGGGAAAAAAACCTGAAAAGTAACATTGCACGAAAAAGGTGTGGCAAGAAAACTGAAACCTAAAGAAACTAAACCTATCCCGGAGTTTCTGGACATGTCTCGGGAAACACAGCATGTGATTCTTATTATAGTAAACATGAAAAAGCACAGTCTCTTTTCTTTGGATCTTGACTGATCACTGGGCGGAGCTAAAACACGCATGCCCGACAAGGAAACATACAAAGACAGGATATATGTGATCCCAGTCACATTTAGGCTATAGGATAGCCTACAAATGCCACCCTTATTACCACTTTGCAATGCTTAAATGCTCGTAAAATAGCATATTAATGACACAAGCCATATCAGGCCTGAAAACCCACTGACATGTAAACTATGTCTACTCACAGTGTTGCAAGCGCGATCAGCTGTCCGGAACGCGAAACAGACGCCAGTCCTGCACTTCAGACGCCCATTTAAGCTAGTTGATTTAAAAACCTTGATTGTGTTTGGGTATAATTCAAGTGTATGAGCCGGAGAGGTTTAAAGTTAAGGCTAACTTGAGTTCCTCCACGTCATCGAGATGACACAGCCCTAATTCTGGATCACACCCACCCACCGTTCAAACCTGTTATACAAACACATGAATGTGCAACTGTTAGTGATTTATCAACACTGATTTCATATTGCAGAAAGCCATGAAACTACAGTAAATACTATATATATATATATATTTCCGCTTAGTTATTCGTGTACGCCATTATCCTTATTTTCTTTTTATCATCAAATAAATTAAGTTTGTGTATCAAACAATACGCCTGCCGTGAAAACGACTTCTGAACTGTACATTTAACGCTGATAATTATCAGACAGCTAGGAAGACTAGATCAAAGTTCACTGTTGACGCTTTGTCACGTGATCATTGTTAGTGATGTACGAGTCGTGAGTGAATCACTCGTTGGACCGGTTCTTTGTAATGAACCAATCTGAATTGATTCGCAAACCCAAATCGCGCGTTATCTTTCTAGGGGTGCGTTTCACAAAAGCATCGTGAGTTTATTGATCGTAGAGACCAATTTGTGCCGATGGTTCTAGGATCTACTAACGATGCTTTTGATTTGCGAATCAGTCTGAATTAGTCAGGCAACTGACTCACTGGCTTATTAAATGGGTCGGAACTCAGAATGGTTTTTTTCTTTATTTCTGGCATATCTTAATTTATCTTAAATTGGCTTATGTGTAGTAAAACATATCTTAAATTAGTTTGTGTGTAAACAGTTTCACAGCTACACCTGACATTATTGCTTATGTATGTACTGTATAACAAAACAACAATACAATTGTATGAATGTATAAACATCATATGAGTATACAAGTTTTGTTTGTGTGTGTGTGTGTGTGTGTGTGTGTGTGTGTGTGTGTGTGTGTGTCCTAGTAATTAATACAGTATAGTACAGTAAGTGATTGTCAGAAGCCCGAATTGGTTGTATTAAACAATTTATTAAACTGGTTAAAACATTTAAATAAATAAATAATTATTCTTATATATCTTATATGATTCTTTTACGCCCTCACGCGAACACTTCTACACATATTTTATTCGTATAATTTGTTCATCCCAACAGTTAATTCACTACCCTGCAAATGCTCCTACTATCATTTCACTCGATTTTCTGCCCATTACTAGACAAACATGTAGAAAGGAGACATTTCTCGGTTCATTTAGAAAGACCGTCTTTTGAACTTGTTCAACTGATTCAATAAAAGATCCGACTCTTAAGAACAATGTATTCACAATTCTCTGTCTGACTGAACAGCACACTGTGTTGAAAACATGGCTGAGGAGACAGTCCTAGCGGACACGGGGTAAGTGTGACCCTTAGTCTAAACATACATTTGTATACAAAAAAAGTGTAAATGGTGTGAATCATATGTGCGTTTCTATTGTTGTCGTTTTAGTTAGTTGTATTTGCTTTTGTTTGCACGCTGTAAGCGAACTGTTTGTGTACTGTCAGTGTTATTGAGCAATAAAACCCAATACTAGGTTGTTTGTTGTTAATGTAGGCTATTTGGTTACTTCTTAAAAATATTTCTTAATTCTTACATGTGTCTGTCAATTCTTCTTTTACTAATAAACTCTTTAAATTAATGCAAGACTGATATCTAACTAAATTATTAATTGCCTGCATTAGCCTAATTATAATACAATTATTACAGTGTGTCTTTAATTGACAGTCGTTTGATTGACAGCTCTTTCACATTCTCTTGGCTTTAGACTGGCACAGCGTGTACTGATGTTACTTGGTATTCGTAGTCTCTTCTACAGTGTTTTCTATTTCTTGGACAAGACACTGAGGTAAAATGTATCCAAATGTAATTCATAAACTAACTCTACTAAGTGCCACTAAGTTTTGGTCACTTTACAGTGTTCATGTTATTACATATGTACAGTGTAATTCTAATGAGCAACATATAGGGCTACTAAATGTGAACCAATCAGCAATGTTAAATCAAATTCAAATTTACAAAATCTTTTATGGAAAACTATTTGATTGTGCTATAGGTATTTTTCTTCGTCTTGTTCCTCTGCCAGCCTAATAGTGTTTGTTTTTTTTTTTTTGGCATTCTTTGGCCACAGTGTCTTGGTGTTTTATTCAACATACTAAATGAAACATGTTTTTTGTTTTTTCAAGTTGATTAAAAAAAGTATTTTGTCTTTAAATAATATTTTCAGAGATTCTCATTAACTGTGTAAATCAGCAATATTTTAAAAAATTTGTTCATTTATTACTCATGAATCAGTCATTGCTCCTGTCATTGCTCTTGATGACCTCATGGTAAATTAGGGCAATATCACAGTGCATAGCAACAGTCAGTTGTATAGGATTGGTTTTGGTTTCTATTTAGTTTTGGGACGTTTAGCCCTATTGTACCTTTCTTATAATGTAATTATTTTGTCGGAATGTGCACAATTACATATACAATATATCATTAACATAATATGTGTAACATGGACACTGTAATGTACACTGTTGTTATAATGTACAATGCTGCTTTGATTTTGCAGAGTGAGTTATATAAAGTAATTTCTCAAAGTCTGAGGCTTGTGTCTTCTGAAGTGTTCTTTATTATTGTTGTTGTAAAGAATAAACATTTTCAGCCATTTTATTTTAGTTTCCTTCTACGTGAAATAAGAATGAAAATCTCACATTATTTTATTTTTTTTTGTAGGTCATGGCGGATTACTGACTGGCTGCCCTCCTGGTGCCCGACATCTCAGAGCCAACTGAAGGAGGCAGAAGAGAGGATGCTGCAGTGTGAGTAACCACCATTGTCAAATCAGGCTGGCCTTTCAAAATTTAAACTCCAACCTTTTCAAGTTTTTGTTAGTTTTTGTTCTAGAGTTATATTATCATCAATTGATGATGATCACTATACAGTGGCAATAATAAGTTTGTGAACCCTTTGTAAAAAAATATCCGGAGTGTCTATTTACACCAAGTGCAAATACCCCGCCTTGTTGGCAGAGGCTATTTACACTAACTCTGCTTACCATTGTCTGGTTGAGTGAGACAAAAGAAATCTGATAACAGGAGCAGTGGTGTAGAGAGGAAGGGGGCATTCACACTACACCATTTTCCACTAAAAACGAAAAACGTTTTATGTGCTTTCATTTACATGACAACAGCATTTTGGGGGCCTGAAAATGCAAACTTTTGAAAACAGATTTCAAAGTGAAAAGTGTTTTTTGGAAAACAATACCATTATTGTCTCTGTGTAAACTACAAAAATGTGAATTTGTGAAAAAGGTGATGCCATGTGCATGTGTATTATGTGTTTAGTCTATAGGCTCGTAGTTTTTCTTTACAAAGTGGCATTGCCAACTACTGGCCTGGCATGCAAAATACAGCGTTTTTAGTCATTTTCACGGATCCGTGTGAACAGGGATTGTTTTGATAACGTTGTCATGTTTCCTAACTCATTCTTCTCCCTTTTCCTATCACATATCAGCTTGGAAAGGCATTTATTTTAAATAATAAGAAAATATACAAAAAGTGGAAATGAAGTGCCTAATGAGTATTTAATAGTGGGAATAAAGTGTTTAATAATGTATTTAATTGGCCTATAATTGAAATTGGATATTTACATTTACATTTAGTCATTTAGCAGAAACTTTTCTCCAAAGCGACTTACAAATGAGAATAGTAGAAGCAATCAAATCAACATGAGTGCAACAGTATGCAAGTGCCGTGTCAAGTCCCAGTTTCACCAGCAACGTAAAAATATAAATAAAGAGTAAGTGCTAATATTACTGGGTCAAGAGTTGCCGAAAAGGATGTCTTTAACAATTTTTTGAAAATGCTCGGATAGAGCGTGGCAGTTAATTCCACCAGTAGGGAACAGACCAGGAGAAGGTCTGTGAGAGTGATTTTGTGCCCTTTTGGGATGGCACCACAAGGCGCCGTTCACTTGCAGAACGCAGGCTTCTAGATCATAAGTCTGAAGTAGTGAGTTTAGGTATAGTGGTGCAGTGAAGCTTAAACAATCATCCATCACCACTCAGAGGTTCCTGGCTGTCCTGAAAGGAGTTATGGTTGATGAACCAAGTTGAATGAAGAGGTTATGATGAAGTGTTGGGTTGGCACCGACCACAAGCAGTTCCATTATAGCAAGGTTGAGTTGAAGGTGGTGGTCCTTCATCCAGGCAGAAATGGCTGTCAGGCAGGCTGCGATGTGAGCAGCAACCATTGGATCATCTGGTTGGAATGAGAGGTAGAGTTGTGTGTCATCAGCATAACAGTGATAGGAAAAACCATGTTTCCTGAATGACAGATCCTAGTGATGACATGTAGATGGAGAAGAGAAATGGTCCAAGCACCGAGCCCTGAGGTACCCCAGTAGCAAGATGATGTGACCTCTCCAGGATACTCTGAAGGACCTACCTGAGATGTCCTTTGACATGAGGGTTGACAGGAGGATCTGGTGGTTAACTGTGTCAAAAGCAGCAGACAGATCCAGCAAGATGATTTGATACTGATGATTTTGAAGTTGCTCGTGCCAGTCTCAGGGCTTCAGTAACTGAGAGCAGGGCAGTCTCAGTTGAGTGGTCACTCTTGAAGCCAGACTGGTTGTTGTCAAGGAGGTTGTTCTGTGTGAGATAAGTAGACAGTTGGTTGAACACAACTTTCTCAAGTGTCTTTGCAGTGAATGGAAGAAGGGATACCGGTCTGTAGTTTTCTAAAACTGCTGGATTCAGAGTCAGTTTCTTAAGCAGTGGGGTAATCCTAGCCTGCTTAAAAGCTGTGGCAAATGTACCAGTGTGAAGAGAAGAACTGATAATGTGAGTGAGTGCAGGTACAATTGAGGAGGAGATGGCCTGAAGAAGATGAGTGGGGATAGGATCAAGTTGACAGGTCGTAGGGTGATTGGAAAGGATGAGGTTGGAAACATCTGCCTCAAAGAGCAAAGAGGAGGAGGGGAGAACTTGTGTGTTTTTGTGTAAGATGTTATTGTCAGTATGTGATGTGGAGAATTGGCCACTGATGGTTGTTATTTTATGTGTAAAGAATGTGGCAAAGTCGTCAGCTGTAAGAGCTGATGTAGGAGGGAGGGGAGGAGGGCAAAGAAGAGAAGAGAAGGTTTTGAAAAGTGTGCGGGAATCAGTAGAATTTTTAATTTTATTGTGATAGTATGTGGTTTTATCATTGGAGACATTTGTAGAGAAAGAAGAAAGGAGTGACTGACAGAAGCTAACATCGGTAGGATCTTTAGATTTGCGCCCCCTCCTCTCTGCAGCCCTGAATCTAGACCGATGTTCATAGAGAACATCGGATAGCCAGGGGGCAGAGGGGGAGGCGCGGGCTGGTCTGGGTGAAAGGGGGCAGAAGTCATCTAAGCAAGATGTTAGAGGTGCAAAGAGTGTCAGTAGCATTGTTAGTGTCCAGTGATGAGAACTGATTAGGGGGAGGAAGTGTGGATGAGACCAAGGAGGATAAGTGGAGGAGGGTGAGAGTGAGCTCAGGTTTCGCCGAAAAGTGACATGTTCAGGTTAAGATTAAAAGTGATGAGGAAATGGTCTGAGGTGTGTAGTGGAGTAACCAGGGTATTATCAGTGGAGCAACAGCATGTGTAGATGAGGTCCAATTGGTTACCTGATTTGTGGGTAGCTGTAGTAGACATCAAATGAGGCAGGCAGAGTTTGGAAGTGTGGATATGGTGTCCTCATGATCATTAATCAGATGGGCTGGCAAATCGGACAGGCTCAATCACGACGCATACAGCTTCTATTACCTTGCCTTGCTCAGAACCATGGTTTCCTTCCTGGACCTTCGAGGACACATTTACTGATGTGCAGGTTCAGTATGATTAGGGTTAGGGGTAGGTGTAGAGGTGTGCTTTAGGGATAGGGACAAGTAATATCCTGAAATGACAGCATCCAGTATAATTTGCATCTAACTACAGTTTACACCTAAATACAGCTATTTTCACTCACTGTAAATAACATTTAATGCTATTTGCACATGAAAATAGTTTCTTCAAAAAATGTCTGGATTTCTGCATTGAGTACAAAAAGTTCTTCATAGGACCCAGTATGCTGCCTAATGGTGTTGCGCACATCCTCTTTGGTCACATGGTCTTTGTAGCTGATGCCCAGAATCTTTTGAAAGCGTCACGTTTCGAAGGCCGGAATTTTCTTCTTAAGCTCAGCCGTCCGTGTCCACGATTTACATGCATACAAGAACATGGAGATAACCAGAGCATGCATAAGTCTGAGCTTTATTCTAAGGGTATTCTTGTCCCTCCATATTAGCTTCAGTCTGGCAAGTTCTGTTGTAGTTGTAGGCTATCCTGGCATAATTTCTGGTCTGGATCCCTCATCAGATATCATAGCACCAGGATATTTGAACCAGGAGAACTGATTGCAGGCACTGGTTCTGCATGCATGGTTATTTGTGTTGCAATGCCTTGAGAACAGTTTGTCATCAGTTTGTCTTATCAGTGCTGATTTCCACCCCATGTTTGGAAGAAGTCTTATTCAAGCGTTTCACAAGTTCCTTCAGTTCTTGTTCTTTTCTTGTCAGCCCATCGATGTCATCTCCTGGTTCTCCAATGCTTCCAACATTATTCTCTCCAAGAAGATGTTGAAGAGCATCAGAGATAGGAAGCATCCCTGATGGACCCCTACGGTGGTTCGGAACCATTCACCAATGGCGCCGTTGACAAGAAATGCACTGTTGGTGTTGTTGTACAACTGTACAACTGGTGAGAACAAGGGCTGCATGCCACACCTTGTCAAACACTTTTTTGAAATCTGTGAAGATGTGATAGAGATGTCTTTGAGTAGACGTAGGTTGAACATTTGTTTGACTGTGCTCCTTCCTTCTCTGAAGCCTGCGTGTTCCTTGACAATTATGTTTTCTGCCTGTGTTTTCAGTCTGTTGAGCAGGATTTTAAGCATTAACTTACTGGGGTGGTTGATGAGACTGATAGTACAATAGTTTTGGCAATGCTAAAGGTTGCTTGTCTTTGGTAGTGTTATTAACAGCGATTGTGTCCATGTGGAAGGCCACTGACCTGTTTGCCAGATCTTGTTGCAGATCTTAGTCAGCATGTTGATGGTAATGCTTCCTCCTCCTTTGATGAGTTTGGTCAGGATGTTGTTGATTTCCTGAGCCTTCCCGTTCTTCAGTGATCTTATCGCTGCTTCCACCTCTTCATGGAGGATGAGGAAGTCATCTTCCTCTCCTGGACTAGTTCAGACAAGTACCTCTGGGTCTTCTTGAACTGCATGGTTATAAATCTCAGAGCAGTAATCTGTTCACATGTCCCTGATCTCCTTTTGCTCTGTTAGACAATTTCCTGCATTGTCCTGTATACTGCTGACTTTTGTTTCCTTCTACTTGAGATCTTTCACAACTTCAAATGCTTTCTTGCTGTTGTTGGTACTGATGCAGCCTTCAATCTTTTTGCATTTGTCTTCAATCCATTTGTCTTTGGCTCTTTTCATGCCCTTCTTGATGTTCCTGTTGGCCTCTTTGTATTTGAGTCATCGATAGGGTTTCTTTCTTGCGCTGACGCCTTTTGTCACACTGCTGCAGTATCTCATCAGAAACCTAGGGCTTCAACTTGCGTCTATATTTTCACAGTGTTGCAGTTCCTGTTTCCATCATGGCTGATGAGAATTTAGCAGTGAGGGTCTTGACATCTTCCTCTAAAACATACTTGATGGCTCAGAAACTTCTGTGACTTCTGGATCCTTAAGTCGTTCCAAGTCAAGCTTGATTTGTTGTGGGATCATGATGTAATCTGATTGTGGTGGATTCCATTAGGTGCATGCCATTTCCATTTATGGGAGTTCTTGTGGTTTCCCAGTATGTTTGTCAGTACAAGGTTGTTATAGGTGGCAAACTCCAGTAGCCTTGCTCCCCCGCTATTGGTCGCTATTGGGTTGCATGCTGTTCCGCAGGTGCCTTTCCAGTCTGACTGTGCATCAGTGCCCATCTTGGCATTCCAGTCACCTTGAATAATTATAATGTCTTTCTTTGAAACCTTGTCGATGGTACTTTGCACCTGGTTGCAGAACTCTTCTGTGTCTTCCTTACTGTAATACGAGGTGGGTGCATGGATGACAGTAATGTTGAAAGGTGTTGCATCGGGGCAGATGGTAATGAGCCTTCCTGAGATTGGTTGACAGCCTAGTACAGTATTCTTGCTGTCCTTATCTACCAGGAAACCAAAACCGTTCATGTGTCTGTCAGACTCCCCATTGTTGAAAAACAAATGGCCATCTCATGGGTTAGTTCTATACTATAATTAAAAGCAAAATATAGCTGCAAATGGCAATCATTGGGATCCAAAAACCAATGGCCCATGTGGATGATTAGCGATCCAATTAAAATAAATCTTATGATGCTGTATTTTAAGAAAAGTCCAACTTGAATCTTCACTGAAAGTTAGGGTTTGATGAAACAGGTTATAGCAACACACAGGTATCAAAAGGGCAACTGACTTTCAAAGGAAATTCACTCACTCTTACGGTTAGATTAAACAAGAAGTATGTCCAGCATGTCCAGTTATAATGGTGCTAGTCCTGTTTTTCTTCTCGTATCATGGACGTCACATCAGTGTTTCCGGTAGTCATGAACGTTGCATCTGAAACTATCAAGGTGATTCCTAGGCGTTTGAAACTGGCATCTCTGCAGTGAGGTTGAGTCTGGGGGTCTTAAAGGGAGTCTCACTGTCTACTGCACTCCCTGTTACAATGATGGCTATTTTATGTGTTTGGGCCGCACACTGCACTCCAGCTCATGAGTCCACTCCAGAATGTGCTCCAGCCCATGAGTCCACTCTAGAGCCAATTTAAGCTTATGAGTCTGCTCCAGAGCCTGCTCCAGACCATGAGTCTGCTCCAGAAACCACTCCTGTCCCTGAGTTTCCTGTCTGCCCTGATGCAACCACGGAGGTTGCATATTTAAAACTAGCTTCTGGAAAATGGCCTTATGCAAGTCAAGTTACAGTGAAAGAGTGACCTCTGATGCGATGTATGATGTAGAATGTAGGAATAGCATAAGCTTAGGTGAGATTAGACGCCTCTCGCTGGTTCAAACAAATAGGGCTGGGTAACAAACTCAAGCTCCTCTTCTCTTATATCAAAATCCTCCAACATTTCTTTTTAAAAATTCTCGTTTTAGACTTCTAATTCATGACCAATGTTTGTTTTGTTTTGCTCTTTCCTTTGCACTTCCGCGTTCATCAGTATGTCATGCATTGGGTCAGAGGCGACTCTTCAGCTGGAATTTGTGTACAGCCATTTGCAGGAAACTAGTTTTATAGTTTATAAAGTTTTAAAAATTTATATTTTTCTTTCAAAAATTGCTTCACTTCAGAAGCCCTTTATTAACCCCCTGGAGCCATGTGGATTACTTTTATGATGGATGGATGCACTTTTTTGGGCGTCAAAATACAATGCCCCATTCACTACCATTATAAAGCTTGGAAGAGCCAGGATAATTTTTAATATAACTCTGATTGTGTTCGTCTGAAAGAAGGTAGTCATATACACCTAGGATGGCTTGAGGGTGAGTAAATCATAAGATAATTTTCATTTTTGGGTGAACTATTCCTTTAATCTTTCAGTTGAAATGGCTGATAGTTTAGAATTTGCAGTTAGCATCATAAATTCATTAGGTATCCAATTCACCTTTTTTATGCTTGGACCCCTAATAACAAAATATCAATATTCAGGGCATCATGACACTGTTTGTCAAACACATCAACACATTCTAAATGTCTCTGAGCTCATTAGAGTAGGTCTATCATTACTACACAGAGAAGAGTTTATTAATATTATGTGGGCTACTTGGATGATATATAAATCATACTATGTTTGTCTATAATTGGGAATTAGATTAAGCTCTAATGCAGAAATTCAGTTGTTTTCAAAGGCTTCACAAACTTATTCTTTCCACTGTATACTGATTTAGCCTTTAATTCAGTTTTATTGCTATCATCAATAATGTCGTGTACAATACACACTACCTTTTTGGGTCAGTATGATTTTTTTTTTTTTTTAATGGTTTTAAAAAGAAGTCTTATATGCTCACTAAGGCTGCATTTATATGATCAAAAACAAAACAGTAATATTGTGAAATATAATTACAATTTAAAGTGACTTTTTTCTATTTTAATATATTTTAAAATGTAATTTATGTCATGACAAAGCTGAATTTTCAGCATCATTACTTTAGTCTTTAGTACCGATCTTTCAGAAATCATTCTAATATGCTGATTTGCTGCTCAAGAAACATTTCTTATCATAAATGTTGAAAGCAGTTGTGCTACTTTAATATCTTTGTTGAAACCATGAATGATTTTTTTGTTGTTGTTGTTGTTTGATGATTAGAAAGTTCAAAAGAACAGCATTTGTAACATTATATATGTCTTCACTGTCAGTTGAACAATTTAATGCATCCTTGCTGATTAAAAATATTAGTCTTTCTAAAAAAAATCTTACTGACCCCAAACTTTTGAACAGTAGTGTATATGTATTTGCATTTTCCAAAACTGCCTTTTTTTTATTTATTTTTTTTACTTGTAATAAAGTCTGCTCCAGACATGAAAATGCTTAGCTTATTTTATTCATATATTAAAAAACATATATAAGGACGTAACATTATATTAACTTATAAGTTAAAACTTATAGGCCCGGTTTTACAGACAGGGCTTAGCGTAAACCAGGATTAGGCCTTAGTTCAATTAGGGTATTTAAGTAGTTTTTTTATAAATGTACCCTAGAAAAAAAACATTGCTGGTGTGCATCTTGAGACAAAACAATGGCACTGACATATTTTAAGATATGTCAGTCCAAGTTACTTTCAGTTGAGACAGCTCAAACATGCATTTTAGTCTAGGACTAGCTTAAGCCTTTTCTGTGAAACCGGGGGATAATAAACTTATTAGTGTTAACTTAGCTAACTTCTTGTTAACACTTGGTGTGTGTGTTTTCTGGTAAGATGTAACCTTTGCAGATACATTTTCTGTGCCCTTTGTAATAAAAAGAAAAGGTTTCTCTATTTCTTTCAGACATCACAAGCAAGTTCTACAGGCAGTTTGTCCACATATCTGACAAGAATACACTGTCGACGTTGGTATTTAAGGGACCAGTGGAAAATAAAACCCCTCTGGTGCTGCTGCATGGATTTGGGAGTGGTGTTGGACTCTGGGCCTTGAACGTGGACTCTCTTTCTCAGCAGAGGCCCATTTACGCCTTTGACCTGCTGGGTTTTGGCCAGAGCAGCAGACCTCACTTCAGCACTGATGCCCAGGAGGCTGAGCTCCAGTTTGTGGAGTCCATCGAACAGTGGAGGGAGAAACTGGGCCTAGAAAGTATGATTATGTTGGGCCATAACCTTGGAGGATATCTGGCTGCCTCCTATGCAATTACATACCCAATCAGGTTTGTAACTAAAAAGATGAAAAATAATTCAGCTTCAGCGAAATATTTATTTATTATGATCCTCTAATTGAGTGAGGGATTAAATGCTGTTTAAGCACATGTAAATATCTACATTAGAGCACAGTCTCTTTAATTAATTTACAAATGTCATATTGATTGATTAATGGCTCTTTTAAAAATATAGCATATTAAATCATTAATTTTGACTAATTCTGCTTATTTATTCCCTTAAACAGTATTTAGAATACAATTTTCTCATCTAATTTGAATGCTTATTACTTATTACTTAATTCAATCCTGCCAAAACAATTAATTAACACAGTATCAAAGCAAATTTGTATTTTATAGAATAAATATTGACATACGTAAATTAGTAAATTAGAGCATTGTGTAAACAAAGTGTTCTTTCCTCCATGGTCCATA
The DNA here is from genome assembly GCA_037101425.1 of Elopichthys bambusa. Classification (NCBI taxonomy): domain Eukaryota; kingdom Metazoa; phylum Chordata; class Actinopteri; order Cypriniformes; family Xenocyprididae; genus Elopichthys; species Elopichthys bambusa. Next base: position 9,085,061 of record CM074439.1, read on the forward strand.
AAAATTATTTTAAAAAAAATTAATATTAATATTGTAGTTGTAGTTCTACTTTCTTAATTTCTTAAATTCAAATTTATAATTTGCCATTCTGTATCCTGTGTCTTACTTTAATTCACATTTAAATCTGATTTCAAATCAGTCACTTGATGAAGAAACTCTCTTCTATGTCCTGTTGTGTTGTAACTGTGGACTCTAGATGCAAACCACTGTTTTTCACATCCTTCCCGTTTCCCCATTTCCCACAACTGTTCTGTCTGTCAGCAGTTTCACCTCAGAATTTGATTCTAAACTATTTTTGTTAGTATCCGATTTCAACAGCATTAGAGTTGCTGCATTTCCCTGAGTGTAGTTTTGCTTCTATCTTGCCCATAAAGATTGTTTTTTGTTTGTTTGTTTGTTTGTTTTTGGTTTCTGGGTATCAGAATGCACAGATTATTAGAAAAAGAAAAAAAAATCGGTCAGTGTAAATTTAGTTGTGGTTCATTTGAAAATATGCTAAAGACCTATTACAATATATCCTTCTCTTTACCCACTGTCCAGAGTAAAGCACCTGATTCTGGTGGAACCGTGGGGTTTTCCAGAGCGCCCTAACACAGGAGACCAAGATAGGCCTATTCCTGTGTGGATCAAAGCTATAGGGGCAATGCTGAGCCCATTCAATCCCCTCGCTGGTCTCAGGTTGGCTGGACCTTTAGGTAAGATTTGCTCTAATCCAAGAGTGTAAATCAAACAATAAAAATATTAATGAGAGAAAGAGAAGTTACAGCTTAAGGCTCAAGATGTGCTTATATATCTTAATGATGTAGAACACCATTTGATAAAAATTGTCATTAATGAAACCCAGGGACAGATTTAGCCAAGACGTCACACTTTGCAATTTCACTGAAATGATTCACTCAGTAATTGGAGCATGTCTCTTATCATACCTCATACTTGTCTCATATCGCATACCTTAATCACATTACTTTCTGTGTATATGCTGCAGTAAAAGTGTTTTGCAAGAACAAATTGGCTTTGGCAAAAATCTTATAATTATCAAGGATCTGAAAATTTGTGTTTTGAATTTCATAGATTAATATTAATGATGATGTTCCAATCATATTTTAGACTTTTAATATCTCATCTGGGATATTTCATTTTTCTTTCTCTCTTTTCCTATTTTCTACACTGATAATGTTTGTTCTTGTTGTACATGATTTTCAGATCATCCAAAAAATGTCATCTCAGTGTCCTTGAGTGCTAGTTTAATATAAAATCGCCAGGGCACAAATTACCCAGTATTTTAGGAGTGGCAAAACCTCATATCCAGAAACATCATACCCAGAAACACCCAGACTTTTTTCACATTTTATGTGCTAATTTCTTAGGGAAATCTACACAGTTATGTGGAATAGATATTAACATAGTGAAAAATGTTAAACCAAGCTAAGAGTACTATAGTATTATAAATAGCTGAAAGATAACAAAAATTAAATTAGCCAGAATATTTAATAAACAAACACAATAGTGATGTGCAGTGTTGGCTGGTGAGTTGTTGTTTTTTTCTAATTAACTGCTTAAAATGTCTTTTAAATGTAATAAAATTACATTACACATACACAGCAAGACAATGTAATTTCACTTTATAATTTTAATTTATAGCTCTTGCTCGAATGGTAGCTTGGTAAATTTTTTTACAAATTTTCAATATTTCTATCATTCATAATTAGGTAGTTGTCTAGATTATCAGCAGGAGCAGTTTAAACTAATATCACTTGTTTTCTACAAGGATTGGTTGATATACTGAGAGGCTAGCCACCTCTGTGATGCTGAGAAAGTGAAATACTCCCTGATAAATGGCTAATTTTCTTTTATCAATGAGCAAAAGTCTCTGGATATGGATTGTGCCTCCCCCTCCCACTCCCACTCCCCATCTCTGTCTTATCAAATTTGCCTTAGCACCGAACGGTTGTAATCACATCTGCAGATTTGGCTTGTTCATGGGGAAAAGCAGTGGAACTAGTGGCTCAAATTCTTAGTAATATTTTATGGTTTGCAGTGGTGAAATTACAAACAAGAACGAGAAATACACATTCTGAAGACATAACACAGCGAATTTTATTAACATTAAATTATTCTCCAATTTTCCATCTCAAAATTTTAAATGGGCTGTGCCTCCCTTGCCTCCCCTGACTGGTTATGTGTAGAATTTTGTGAGTGATGGACGTTCCAATTCCTTGGAAATCTGCAGAACTTTCTGTCAAATTGTGTAGGATTCTCAAGGGGGCTGGACATTAGTCACTGACTATGGGAACATGTGACACATGAACTGATGAATTAATGAAAGGATGAAAATTTTATGGGTGAGCCATCATTTTTGGATAGATCAATTTCAGGTGGATTTTCACTTTTTAGTTTTGTGTTTGCGTTGCCCTGTAGGTCCCACTCTTGTGCAGACTCTGAGACCAGACTTCAAAAAGAAATTTGCGGCTATGTTTAATGACAATAGAGTCACAGAATATATCTACCATCTTAATGTCCAGAGTCCAAGGTACCTACCTACCTACCTACCTACCTACCTACCTATCTATCTATCTATCTATCTATCTATCTATCTATCTATCTATCTATCTATCTATCTATCTATCTATCTATCTATCTATCTATCTATCTATCTATCTATCTATCTCATTCTCTCTCTCTCTCCATTATGCTTTTGTTGTGAATGGCCTTGATATATGTCTGAATGTTGAAATGCTCATAACGGTCTGCTGTTTGTTTTTTTTATTATGATCATAATATTTTAGCGGTGAAACAGCCTTTAAAAACATGACCATTCCGTATGGCTGGGCAAAGAGGCCCATGCTGCAGAGAATTGGCCTGATTCACAGCGACATCCCCATTACGGTGATCTATGGCTCACGCTCCAGCATAGATGGCCACTCCGGCAATTCAATCAAAGAAATGAGGCCAAACTCCCATGTAGAGATCATTGTGAGTTCTCCATTTACTGCTCAGCACACACTGCCACTCATAGAGACTTTTCATGATCTTTTGAGATAACAGCTTGATGTATTATGAAACATACTGCAACACAGATGAATGCATTTGAACACATGGTTGCCCACATTTACACGTCAGCAGTGCCTATTGTGCGTTCAGAAACGTTAGTCACAGTGAGGTAATGAGAAAGCCAGACTGTGCTGTTCCTGTCTGTGTGTAGAACCTACAACTCTGCATATCCTTTTGAAGGATCCCAGTCTTTCAAATGAGTGACTGAAGTTAAGATTTTTTTTTTCAAGATCCCTTATTGCAATGTGATCTTAAAGAGGACCTATTATGCCCTTTTACAAAGTCTTGATTTTGTTTTTGAGTTCTACTAGAATAGATTTTCATGCTTGAATGTTCAAAAATTTTATTTTTCACATATTTTACATGGTTGCAGCACCTCTTTTCTCAATCTGCCAGTAACGCTTTGTTTAGTTCTTGTCTCTATAAAAGCCTCTCCTTCCGAAAAGTGCAGTGTGTTCTGATTGGTCGGCTGATTGGTCAGTGTGTTGAGATAATTCAAGTGCTTCAATGTGCTTCAGAAATGTCATAACCGTGTTAGATTCGGGGTGGGGGAAAAATAGCGTCTCTTAGACATGCCGACAACACAACTTAACAAGACCCTTTTTTTTTTTGCATATGCCTTGGCAGGAATTATTTAACTGAGTAATATTGTGATGTTTACATTCCGGTTTACGTTCTAGAAGAAAACTCTACAAAAGAAAAGGCTACAATCGAGGCATTACAGGGGGTTCAGAAACAGCGCTTACTGATATTTTTCATGCTCAAAAAGCAACATTAGACAAAACATAATAGGTCCTCTTTAACAGTTTGTGTAGCATATTGCTTTGTGATTCATTAATAATGTATAATGCACGTAGGATTTTCAAAGAGGCTATTATGGAAGGATGGGGCAGTTAAATACTATTTTTGACAGTTTTGAAACAATGGTGTACGAACACCACAGCACATCTCAATCGGCATGCAAAGGGGATAATTCTTAAAGGCATTTTGACTGACTATTTTTAAGTGCTATTAAAACTATTATAAGTGGACTTAAGGAAAAAAAAAGATGCATGATAAGACCCCTTTGGGCAGGATGATAAGCAAGATATCCATTGTGGCAGTGGTTCCCAAACTGGGGTACACGTACCACTGGGGGTACGTGAGGTGACAAAGCAGGTACTCAAACAAAATGCTGAGTTTTGCCATTCATTGCGATTTTCACTTTTTTAACTTTGATTAGTGTGTAATGTTGCTGTTAGAGCATAAACAGTGTTTGCAAAGTTAGGACGTTCAAAGTTCAATGCAAAGGGAGATATTTTCTTTTAAAGAATTCTCTGTTTAAGGACTACAACAATGAGCTTCCCATGTTGGTGATATCACTAACCCTAAAATTTACATAAACAAAGGGGTGAGGCCATGTTATTGCAATACAGTACGCAACACAAATGTATGTCATAAAAGCAAGATGACAACATGACAAATTATAACCGTAATTAAACTAAACTATACCTGTTCTATCTTCATGCAGCAAATATTCTCTGGCTCTGTAGGACTTTACATCAATTCCCACCAGAGCGATTTATAGATTATCATGACAGAATATGCAATCAATAACTTTAAGATAGTTAACTCCACATCAGCTACATAAATTCATCAACTAACCATTCAGAAACGTCCTGTTGCTGGCGCTGCTAACACGAGGTCTTGAAACTCCGCCCTCTTAGTAGGAGCAGCAGCTTATTTGCATTTAAAGGGACACACAAAAACGGAGCGTTTTTGCTCACCCTCAAAAAGTGACAAATTTAACATGCTGTAAAAAGATCTGTGGGGTATTTTGAGCTAAAACTTCACATACACACTCTGGGAACATCAGAGACTTATTTTACATCTTGTAAAAGGGACATTATATGACCCCTTTAATTCTGCCCCACCTAAATAAAATAGCATTTAAACTGAGCATGTATTTCTAACAGGAAAAATCCTGTAAAAGGTCAAATACATGACATACAATCAAATGACCTCATCTTTTGCAGTCAAAACTGACTGACTACATTCACACAAGCAGTGTGCATATGATAGGTTGTGTGCAGAGTATGATGCCTTAGCAAATCATGCTACATTACTGCCGTTCTCAACAGTGTACCTTTGTAAAAGTGGGGATAAAAGTGGGTAAAAGTGAGGAATGAATCTGCGGCTTTGAATGAGTCGTTTGAACAAATTGAGTCAATGATTCAATGACCCATTCATAAATACAACCACTTGCTTCTTTACTGAATGAATGAATGAATGAATGAATGACTCATTAAGACAGTTACTTACTGCCACCTACTGGCAGATTTGGTTTAATATTTAAAAGTATCACTTTGTTTTTTACCATCATTGCATATTTCTCTATTAAACATTTTTTTTATTTAAAACATTTATAAAGGTAATGTGCTGGAAAATCAATTTAAGGTTTAAATATTGTCCCTTAATAGAAAAGGTGTGACTGCTGTCTAAGTGGAAGAGATGGAGTATGCAGATGAATGTTAAATAAAAAGTTTGGGAACCACTGCATCATGGGATTCCACAGACATTTGGAGCTTTGCTTGTATGACATAACTTCCAAATAACTTATACTTCCAGTGGGAGTTTGTTTGCATAAATTCTAATAGATTAAAATGTTGAGAACATGTAAAGGTACAATTTGTAATTGCTTGAATTGGCAGGCAGTCCAAAAACAAAGGTTTTTTGTACAATTAATGTGCTTGAATTCCAGACTGACTTCTTTCACCACCACAAAAACTGAGCTAATTATTCTAGTTCTGCAACGCCATTGTGTAATCTTCGTGTTATTAGGAATGTTAGTTTTACACAAAGAGCCAAGTGAAAATATTGTATCATTTTATATCACGATCTGTGGCACTGGTTCGAAATAAACACCTACAATTTATTATGGCACTTCTGATACACACTGGTTGTTTTCTTGGTATTCTTAGTCAGTCTGTTAGTCAGCCTGTCTTCTTTTAACTAATGTTAAACTTCTTATTGGCATGCATTTGTTTTAGGCCATAAGAGGTGCAGGACACTATGTGTATGCTGACCAGCCAGAGGATTTCAACCAGAAGATACTTCATATCTGTGAAACAATAAACTGAAGAGTGATGATGAAGGTACTTTTCTTCTGGAACTATCCAAACATGGCTTTCTGCAGAGCTGTGTTTCTCCACATGCACATGCTCTAATGCATGTCAGCAAATTATCTTTGTGGGGTCCTAAATTGGGACCGGAGAGTTTGGAAGCCACTTGGTTTGAAAACCAGATGTTTGTTTTGCACCATACTGAAATCTGTTTATCTTTGATTTAGATATAAATATATTATAATGATAATATTATAATTGTTAATTATTATGACATATGGTTGATATACTAAGGTATTTAGTGAATAATAGTTTTATTTAAATAAAACTATTAAGATGTACATCTAAACCATAGACATAACTGAGAGCTATTAGGCACTTTAATTAACTTAAATTTCCAAATATTTTAATCATATGGTTAAAAAATAATAAAAACAAAATCAATTAATTGTTATTATTAATACATTATTATTATTTTTATACACTTTTTCAGTTTAGTTTCAGTTCAACTTTCAGGAACGTTTATCAGAATCTAAGACAGCAGTGATTGTGTTTTATAGCTTTTCAAAAAAAAGTTTGTTGTTTTCTACCTCATAAAACTGTAAAAGTTTCTTTGTTAGGATCAGAAGGGAGGCAGGCAGGTGGAATGCATGTATATCCTTCAGTCATGCAGTTCACATGTAGCGCTTCACTTATTGTAAACTGTTATGAGAAGATTTTCATGTAAGATTGCCACAAATTCTTTTTAAGTGCCTCAATTTCCAAAAAATGTGCACATTTTGTCATATCCTCAATCATTTAAAATCCATCTACACCTGTAGGCTGATGTTTTCACAAAATGTGTATAAAGATTTTACTGAGCCCCAGGTCACAGTCTATTAAAGGGTTAGTTCACCCAAAAATGAAAATGAAAAATGTCATTAATTACATGTCATTCCATATCCATAAGACCTTTGTTCATCTTTGGAACACAAATTATGATATTTTTGTTGTTATCCGATAGCTCAGTGAGGCCTCTATTGCCAGCAATGTCACTGAACCTCTCAAGAAAGGTACTAAAACATATTTAAAACAGTTCATGTGACTACAGTGGTTCTACCTTAATATTATAAAGCGATGAGAATACTTTTTGTGCACCAAAAAAACTAAATAACAACTTTTCAACAATATCTAGTGATGGCCGATTTTAAAACACTGCTTCAAAGCTTTACAAATCTTTTGTTTTGAATCAGTGGTTCGGAGCGCCAAAGTCACGTGATTTCAGTAAACGAGGCTTCATTTACGTGATCCGAACCACTGTCTTACAGTTGTAGAAAGACATGAGGGTGAGTAATAAATGACATAATTGTCAGTTTTGGGTGAACTAACCCTTTAAGTCTTCAGGCAAAATAAAAGCAACATGTCTCAGGACAAAGTCAAAATTCTGTAAAAACATTCAGTGCTAAATAGGCATTTTTTGTTGTTGTAAGGAACAGTTATTGTAGTATCATTATTATTGTTTTGAATTGAATTGATGTCATAACATATAATAACATATGTAAATAACATTTGTTTGATTTAATATTTATCCAGGTTTGACAAATCTGCGTCAACTCAGATGTCTGTTGTTAATTTTGATAATAATAAACTTCTTTTATGAGTCTGAATACAGCTGCCCCCTGTCCTAAAGGCCATATACAGTAAAACACCCTCATCCTATGTTATGACACAGCAGGTGGAAAACACTCTCCTGATTGCAGGTCATAATTTATATTATGCATTAAATGTATTTTTACCTCATTCATGGCATTGATAAATAGTGTCCCTTACATATTCGTAACAGTCTTTTTGACTCTCATTTTGCAGAAATTTTTAGACTGTCACCAGAAACTACTGATTCTTAATGAGACGAAACATGGTTGCAATTCTGAAGGTCTGCACATAATGTCTGTTCATATCCACAAGAGGGCACAATATAACACTGCAGGGATGTTGCCGCCCTGCACCACCCCCACCAACACATATACACACACACACACACTCTCTCAATATTAGAGTCCATGCAGTTAAAACACACACACTTACTGACACTGACTATAGAGTCAATGCAGTTAAGCATCAAGGGCATGTTAAGCCATCATAACATCCGCTACATCAATAATACGACCCTCCAGCTCAACCCACAGGAAGCACTTTATAACTCCACTTCCTGTGCATGTGGTAATACGGAATGAGCAAGAGTGCTTTACTGAATTAAAGTAAAAAGCACATTTGAGTCCTGTACGTGCTTTATAGTTTTATAGTGCATGGAGTGTTAGGTGTCAGATTCTCGAATTGTGTATCACAAATATTTGCTGATAACGTTCCTAAAATAACGGAACAGACCGTGTGTGTTAGTTTGGTCGATGACAAAAATGCACAGTGCATGCAATATTACATATTGTGTAATAACATTACAATTTTACAGTAGAACTGTTATATTTTTTTATCAATTTTAAAATGGTAATTTATTTCTATAATGGCAAAGCTGAATTTTCAGCAGCCATTACTTCAGTATTCAGTGTTACATGATCCTTCAGAAATAATTCTAATATTTGATTTGATGCTCAAGAAACATTTTTTTTCTTATTATTATCATCAATGTTGTGCTGCTTAATATTTTTGTGGAACCATTATTCTTTTTTATAGGATTCATTGTTGACTAGAAAAAGAACAGAATTTATTTGAAATAAAAACCTTTGCAACATTATACGTCTTTACTGTCACTTTTAATGTCAATTTAATGTGTCCTTGCTGAATAAACGTATTAAGTTCTTTCCACAATAAAATCTTGCTGACCCCAAACTTTTGAACAGTAGTGTACATTACCAAAGAAGCACGTCTGCAATCAAAAGTCAGTGATTTTCACAATATTTCTCATCAAATTCTTCTAAAATATCTGAGCTATGCTATTCACATTAATTTTGTAGCTGAAATGTATATCAATATTCATTACATTTGTATTTATTTTTATTTCTCCTACACTCTTCGGGTTCTTCCATGGAACCTTTCCATTGCACAGAAGGTTCTTTATAGTGAAAAAGGGTTCTTTTTAGATTATTAAACAGTTCTTTCTACTATACAAAAAAAAAAAAAAAAAAAGGGTCCTTTTAAGAACTGTTCACTGAAATGGTTCTTTGGGGAACCAAAAAATGGTTCTGGGCATCCCTGTGAAAAACCCCTTTTTAACCTCTTGAAGCACACTGTCCCATCACTTTGTTTACCATGGTACACATTTATAGATGAATACAATCCTTTGCACTTGGGTAAAATGTCCATGACAAGCTTCCACTGAAAAACATCCAACATCACTTTTGGTCCACAAAAGCATTAAAAGGAAAATAATGATTCTGTGATGCAAACAGAATTCAATTCCGCTGTAAAGCAGCTCTAAAAAGACAATAGTAAACAGTCATTATTCAGTTGAAATCAGTTCATCGTTGATTGAGCTCGGTTCAATAACTGTAAAAGGTCATTAATTATGGAAAGAGTTCAATTCGTCTTTAAATCAGCTCTGGAGAAAATGGTGATGTCATCATCCAGCTCAGTTCAGTTCTCATCCAATAGTGTCAGTGTAGGCAAATCTATAAAATTGCCGAATATTAAAGGGATAGTTCACCCAAAAATGAAAATTATACCAAACCATCGTATATGACTATCTTCTTTCAGACAAACACAATCAGAGTTATATTAAAAAATATCCCAGCTCTTCCAAGCTTTATAATGGTAGTGAATAGTGCTCCTGATTTAGAAGTACAAAAAAGTACATCCATCCATCATAAAAGTAATCCATACGACTCCAGGGGGTTAATAAAAGCCTTATGAAGCGAAGCGGTGTGTTTTTGTAAGAAAAAATATCCATATTTAAAACTTTAGAAAATAAAATAACTAGCTTCCAGCAAACGGCCTACGCAAATGATGTTTGCGCCAAAAGAGTGACTTCTGAAGCGACGTATCACATAGGATCAAGGAGTAGCATAAGATTAGACACCTCTCACGGGCAACAAACTCAAGCTCCTCTTCTCTTATATTGAAATCCTCCAATATTTCTCTTTAAACATTCTTGTTTTATACTTCTAATTCATGACCGGTGTTTTATTTTGCTCTATCCTCTGTGCTTACTCTTTTGGCGTAAATCGATTTGCGTAGGCCATCTGCCAGAAACTAGTTATTTTAGTTTATAAAGATTTAAATATGGATATTTTTATTACAAAAACCCATCGCTGAACTTCAGAAGGCCCTTATTAACCCCCTGGAGCCGAGTGGATATCTTTTGTGATGGATGGTTGCACTATTTTGGACTTCAAAATCAGGAGTGCCATTCACTTTCGTTATAAAGCTTGGAAGAGATGGAATATATAACTCTGATTGTGTTCGTCTTAAAGAAGATATACACTTAGGATAGCTTGGGGGTGAGTAAATCATGGGATAATTTTCATTTTTGGGTGAACTATCCCTTTAAGTGTCCCCAATGTGTCCTCATATTGTGAGTGTACTGTATATACTGTATAAGTGCAATTTTTATTGAAAGAACACCATGTATGGTGCACCTCACGTAAATGTTTTATTGCATTTTCATATTGTTCATCCACGAGACTGCGTGGTATTTACCCAAGGCGGTGAGCTATTTAGTTTACTTTTAAGAACACCTGAGATGTGTCATACCACACACAGACACCACAAATTGCTCAACCTTGCGAGTTCATTACGATCTCCTCTCTGAGTCACACACAGATATGAGGTTAATCTGTGGGAGTGTGTTTTGCTGTCTTGAGGTACAGCACTAGAGCTATATGAGAGCAACAGAGAGGGAGGAGATGCAGTGCTCTATGGGTCGTCTCAGCATACGGCCGGAGGAGGTCTTCACACAGCCCTCGGCAGACAAGGCTCTGTTGGGTTGCTAGGAGACCAGCCCGGCGCCTATATTAGATCTAATTTATTAAATTCCCCCTTCTCTCACGCCGATTTCTCACCATCTCTCGGCTGTCTCTCTGTTTCTCTCTCTCTGTCTCTCTCTCTCTCTCTCTCTCTGCATAGGCTGAGAAAAGAGAGATATACAGCATACACACAGAACTGCAATAGTGTTACAGCGCCATGATGCACAAATTCACTGATGACACCACTTCCTAAAGGTTTTAGAGTATGAAAGCTACATTTGTATTTAAAATTGAAGTTAAATTGAGATCTAGACTGTGACATAGCCACTTCAGGATATTACTGTTGTTGTTTGTAAAGTTGGTATTAAATGGATATTCATAAATGCATGTTGTCGATTATATTGTGAACGATTCATCCATGTTTCATTTTTTTTTTTTTTTTTTTTTGTAATTACCACGCGTTAAGCTGTATAGGCAAAAATTTTGTCCATTTATCTCTGTGGCAGAATTACAGCGCCACATACTGATCTGGCATGTATACTACATTGTTTTAAGTCGGTTTCACTGGTTTCGTGTAGATATTTCTTAAACTCCATCTATTTCTTACAGTCGATTTTGCATTCAGACCTGCCTTCATCTATCCATTTATCAACAGATACTGTAGAACCAAGTTCCAACATTTTCCAATAATTCATTTCACTCAGATGTACGTCACAAATACGGAAGAAAAGATCTGTAGCTACTTACGTTACATTGCAACTTTAAGTAAGGATGCACCAGTGTTAAAGTCCTGGCCCATAATGATAATTATTTTCAAGTTGCAGATAAAATGTTACACAATGATGGCAATATCCAAAATCCTTGTCCTTGTGGGGACATTTTTTGGTCCCCATGAGGATAAGCGTATAAATCATACTGATGTTTTTACTGATGTTTAAGTGATGTTTTTTGAAAATGTAAAAATGCAGAAAGTTTTCTGTGATGGGTAGGTTTAGGGGTATGTTTAGGGTCAGGGGATAGAATATACTGTTTGTACATAATAAAAAGCATTACGTATATGGAATGTCCCCATAAAACATGAAAACCCAATATGTAATTGACCTCCCAGTCTATATTAATGTATATCTCACATAATCTAACATTAATCACATATTTTTTAAATAAGGAGGTGATTGCACACCAGAGCCAACATGGTGCCCAGTGAGAGGGAAAAAAGACTAAAATGGCATTCTCAAGACCCAGCAGTAAAACTCAACAATATAACATTTTCCTAAAAAAAGAGACAGAGAGAAGGATAAAATGTTTGTAAACCTCAGGAGGAATGAGATGGTATGTAAGAGTCTGTTTGCTCTGTGTTTATGTGTCTATTCATTTATTTAGACCCTCATTAGTTAATGCCTCAGTGATTGCTTCCTGTGGTCCACAAGGAGCCAATTATTAGGCATCACAGACAGGAAATGACAGAATGTGGAATCACAGGAGGGATTTTAAAAACCAAAAATGTATGGATAGCAACTATAATATTATACGAACATGGGTAGTCTCTGCCTCTCTGACTATGATGTGTCTTGTGCAGCTGGGGATTTTTCATTCTGATTAATGAATTAACGAATGCGAAGTAGAGTCCGTGTTCTCATTTCTGCCTGTCACCTCTCCACAGGCAAATTACAGGCAATAAATATCCCAATATTCTTCCTAAAATCTCTACAAACACAGCAGATGCGAGTAACATGGAAGGAACCTTGTAAAAGCTGGTGGTCTAATCATTGGTAAATAAGGTTATCGTGCTGAAAACATTTTGTGATTTGGAATCACAGCTGCATTTACATGTCAAAATATCATCGCATTTACAAATTGCAGAGCAGTTTGTTCATTTCAATTTAATTTTCTAACAAAATAGCAACAGAAAATTTTGGTAAGATGACAGGTCATTACAATTACACAAAGCCATTAAGAATAAATAATTGTCTCTTTGGCAGTTAGATGAGAACTGTTTAAAGAAAATAAAACTGTAAGAGGTGCAGCCACACTAAACTTTGAACACTTAAAATTTCTACAGACACCATATCCTAATACAGTAATATATGATGTCTTTTTTTTAAAACAAAACATAATTCAACATATAATACATCCAAAATGTAAAAATATGCAATCTACTCCACTTTACTGCAACGCTGAAATCCTGCATAGTTAAGGTCACGCCGTGACATATCAATCTTCTATTGGTCACACGCTCTTTGCTCCACTCTCATCCATCCCTCCCATCCATGCCAGTCCACGCCACCCCCTTCTACCCCTGTCTATCTGATGTTCTCCATGAGCATCGTTCTCAACTGAGGGCTGCAGAGAGGGAGTGGCGGAAATCGAAAGATCCCACTGACCTTAGTTTGTACCGGTCACTCCTCTCTTCCTTCTCTGCTAATGTCTTCACTGCTAAAACAACATACTAACACATCAAAATAAACAATTCTTATAACTCTCACACGTTTCAAAACTTTACCTCTCTCCTTTTTCCTCCTCCTCCTTCATCAACTGTAACAGCTTCATAAAAAAGCCACATTCTTTATAAATAAAACAACCATCAGCCACCAGTTCTCCACACCACAAACCGACAAACACATCTTAACAGCAAACACACACAAATGCCCTTCCTTCTCTTCCCTCTCGGAGGCAGAAGTCTCCAAACTCATCCTTTCCAATCACCCCACTTGATCCTATCCCTACTCATCTCCTTCAAGCCATTTCTTCTTTAGTTGTACCTGCGCTCACTCACATCATCAACACATCTCTTCACACTGGTACCTTTCCCACAGCATTTAAGCAGGCTCGGATAACTTCACTGCTCAAGAAACTCGCTCTAAACCCAGCAGTTTTAGAAAACTACAGAGCAGTATCCCTTCTTCCATTCATTGCAAAAACACTTGAGCAAGTCTGCTTTTGACACAGTTAGCCACCAGATTCTCCCGTCAACCTTCATGACAACGGGCATCTCAGGAACCACACTCCAGTGGTTCAAGTCTTACATCTCAGGTAGGTCCTTCAGGGTGTCTTGGAGGGGTGAAGTCACAATATCAAGCTACTGGGGTGCCTCAGGGCTCAGTGCTGGGACCACTTCTATTGTCCATCTACATGTCATCACTAGGATCTGTCATTCAGAAACATGGCTTTTCTATCACTGCTATGCTGATGACAGACAACTCTACCTCTTATTCTAGCCGGATGATCTGATGGTAGCTGCTCCCATCTCAGCCTGCCTGACAGATATTTCTTGCAAGATGAAGGACTATCACCTTCAACTCAACCTTGCTGAGACAGAACTGCTTGTGGTTTCAGCCAACCCAACACTTCATCACAACTTCTCCATTCATCTAGGCTCATCAATCAAGTTTTTGATGTGGAGTGATTAATGATCAGTTCAACTTCACAGACATCATTGCTAGAACTGCTCAGTCATGCAGATTTGCTTTATACAACATTAGGAAGATCAGGCTCTTCCTATTACACAACTCTTTGTCCAAGCTTTTGTTCTATCGTTCTTTTAATTCAGCTAAAACAGGTGCCCAATCCTGTTCCTGGAGATCTACCTATCTGCAGAGTTCAGATTCAACCCTGATCCAACACACCTGTCTGTGATTATTAAAGGATTAGTTCGCTTTCAAATAAAATTTTCCTGATAATTTACTCACCCCCATGTCATCCAAGATGTTCATGTCTTTCTTTCTTCAATCAAAAAGAAATACATTTTTATATAAACAAACGATCGCCTTCCAAGTGCTTTCACCAAAACAGTACTTTCGTATTCTTCAAAAAGCTTACGCTGTATGTCCTACACCTTTCCCTATTCAACTTACGGAACTTACTGTAAGTAGAATAGGGAAGGCGAATTTGTTTATATAGAGCTTATACATTTACATTTTTTTTCGAAAATGACCGATCGTTTCGCTAGATAAGACCCTTATTCCTCATCTGGTATCATTTAAAGCCCTTTGAAGCTGCACTGAAACTATAATTTTGACCTTCAACCATTTGGAGGCCATTGAAGTCCATTATAAGGAGAATAATCCTGGAATGTCTTCATCAAAAACCTTAATTTCTTTTCGACTGAAGAAAGAAAGACATGAACATCTTGGATGACATGTTGGTGAGTAAATTATCAGGAAAATTTTATTTAAAAGTGAACTAATCCTTTAAGTGCTTCTGAACATCTTAATTATCTGGCTCAGTTGTGTTTGATCAGGGTTGGAGATGATCTTTGCAAGAAGGTAGATATCCAGGAACACGATTGGGCACCCCTGAGGTAAGATGTCACGCCATGATGTATCCACTTTCTATTTGTCACGTTTTTACATGATCTGAATTCACAGGGCAGAGTTCACAAAACTTGAACTTTTGCATGAGCATGCATTTCTTGTCTCCCACATTCATATGATTGGAAGTCAGTAGAACGAAAAGTGTAGTGTGACCACCCCTTTTAATTGTTTGACAAATTTCAAATGAAATTTCATTTCAATAGGAATCCACATGATTGGGATTTTTGCAAGAGGACGAAAGATTTCCCCGTTCAGATTTCGCAATGGGATCAAGTTGGTCACTCGATTTCACCATGTTGACCAACAAAAAGCAGCTTGGTTTGAAAGTGATTTAAAGTGCGATCGAGCAATGATAAATGTG
The DNA here is from genome assembly GCA_037101425.1 of Elopichthys bambusa. Taxonomy (NCBI): domain Eukaryota; kingdom Metazoa; phylum Chordata; class Actinopteri; order Cypriniformes; family Xenocyprididae; genus Elopichthys; species Elopichthys bambusa. Next base: position 9,100,779 of record CM074439.1, read on the forward strand.
ACCTTACTTAACAGAAACAGAACCCCACTGGTTCAGCAAGTCATTTGTTCCAAAATACCATGAAAAAGAGATAAATAGCATGTTGGTTGGAAAACTCCACTGCAGGGTATGAAAGAGAGCGAGAATAAAAAAGTTTTGGAAAGAATGGGTGATCAGACCCCTCAGGGTACAACCATCTCTTTCCGTCAATGTGCCACTACTTCCTGTACAGCTCATGACACTCAGCAGGCCACAGCTGGAGCAACAGACAGGGGAGGAATCAATCTACCGTTTCTCTTCTGCATTCTCTCTTTCGCTCATGCTTGCTGTCAGCCCCTGGACTGGCTAGAAATGTGCTAAAAATACACCCGTGGAATAATAAGGTCTGAGTGCCATGCAAAGAGAGAGAAAAATCTATAAAACATGACAGCTGGTGTGAACGTGTATAGAGTGTTCCAGCTGCTGCTGACCATAACCCTCGGGTTGGGCGTTGTGCAATACGGCACTCACACGTGCTTCTGAAATGCTGCACAACTGCTGACTGCCTGAAACCACTCAGGTGAGACAACAGCACTACCGTCGCCATGGTTACCAGGACTTGCCGTTGCCTGACAGCCCAACACTCGCTCACTGCATCCCTGCTGCACTAAAACATCACTCAGTGTGACACAGAGTGATTAGAACATTTCAGCAGGCTTTTAGAACTTTCTCTGAAAACATTACTAAGGATTTTTTTAAATTAATTTAAAATGAATACAATAGTACAGTAAAATGCCTATTGCTTGTAGGTTTTACTATCTGTTGTTTAGCTATTACTATTAATAGTCACCTTAATTTCGTTAGTCAACAAATGTTGATCACAAGCCTAGACATTCAACTATAATTTAACTTTACTGCTTGCTACATACTGGCTCACCAAAAGTCATTTCAATTTTATTCTGAATTGTACAAGCCTAAAATTAGTGATGTTACTTTGTAACATCCATTACCACTTGTTTGACCTATTGAGGTCAAATAAATTATTTTATTATTTACACTGTGCTAATTAAAGATGATTATAATTAATTGTAATTATTCCATATAGTGGACTTCAGTGGGGTCGGTGAACCCCATTGAAGTCCACTATATGGAATAATTACAATTAATTTATGAAGGTCCAAATTGCAATGCAGTTTCAATGCAGCTTTTTCTGTCATTTTCTGGAAGTGCTCTACGCGATCCCAGACAAGGTATAAGGGTCTTGTCCAGCAAAACATTTTCTAAAAAAATAAAAATGTATATACTTTTTTGACATAATAATGATACAGAGGTCATGCGTGAGGTAGGTGGAAGTACTGATCCGGTTTCTACAAAGCGAACATGCAAAGATTAAGCTAAACGGCCTTTACAAAAAAAGGTAAAACAACGGTATCGGATGATCTTGAAGTTGAAGGAGAAAATTAAATGAATTAGATGAAGTTTTTTGCCCTACCGCGGTACTTCCGCCTACATAATGTGTGTCGCATCGCAGAGCAGTGCAAGATGAGCATTTGTGGTTAAAAAGTATATACATTTTTTTTTAGAAAATGACTGATCATTTCACTAGATAAGACCCTTATTCCTCGTCTGGGACCTCATAGAGTGCTTTGAATCTGCACTGAAAACTGCAATTTGTACCTTCAACCACCGGAAGCCACTGAAGTTAAAATTTCCTGATGATTTACTCACCAAGATGTTCCAAGATGTTCATGTTTTTCTTTCTTCAGTCGAAAAGAAATTAAGGTTTTTGAGGAAAACATTCCAGGATTTTTCTCCATAGGAATGTTTTCCTCAAAAACCTTAATTTCTTTTCGACTGAAGAAAGAAAAACATGAACATGAGGGGGAGTAAATTATCAGGAAATTTTAATTCAGAAGTGAACTAATCCTTTAAATGATTGTCATATAAAAATGAATACTTTATACACTATCCTAATGTTTGTGTTTTGGGTTGTTGTTGTGCTGTTGAATATTTTTCTGAGGAATCACTGCATCTCGTAACTTCTTAAAGAAAACATCCCTGGTTGGTTTCTGCTAAGTATATCCATATATTAATAATAATACTTAGTTTTTATAAAGTCTCTTATAATATTTTTAATTAGTTAGTAGATTAATAGATTGTAATATTTAATATTTTAAACTTGCATTTGGATCATTATTTGGGATCCATGATCTGCATGTCAAAGCTTATGAACGCATTCCTCTAAACTACCTTGGCAAAAAAAACAGCGTTCGTCATCTTTTTTTTTTCTTTTTTTTTTTTTTAAATTAAAAGGTCTTGGCTCTGCCTGTGCTGTTTAGGCAGACAAACCCTGGCAGCTGCTCTGAATTAGAGCTTCCATAATACAGCTGAGCTACAGATACAGCAGAGAGACTGAATATTTCCTCGTTTTGCGTCCACTGACTGTGCTGACCCCACGTAACGGAACAGACCGAACTGCTGAGTGGGCTACTGACAGTTAATATTTTTATGTGCAGGTGAGTATATCTCTAGATACTTTTTCATACATTAAACATGTGTGACTCCATTACCATTTTGCATCTGAATGTCCTTTTGCCACTATAGTTCAAGAGTATGTAACTGTGTGTGAAATGAACGCATGGGTTGTTCCTGCCAAGCCAGCAATAATAAGGCTAATGCTTCCGGAGGAGTTGTCCAGCTCTGCATTAGGTCTAGATGGGCTCATTGATTTAGAGCTAAGAGGCCGGGTCAGACCAGCCCCAGCGCTTACAAACACACACTGCATCCTGTCCCAAACCAAGCCTCTTATCTCCCCAATGCAATTACAGCTGGTGAGAGTGCATTTTCAGGAAGGGGGAGGGAGGGGTAATGAGGTCTCAGCTAACGCCACTCCTATAGACGGCCCTCAGACCAGCCGCCACACCCACGGCGCTCACAAGGTAAATCAGTGCATTACTGCATTACTGAGGGCGGAAATGCATCTATTGAAGTTTCAAGGGAGAGGGTGCATGTGGACGATAATAGAGTAATGCAGGGAGAGAGAGAGAGAGAGAGAGAGAAAGAGATATAGAGTGGCAGGAGACGAAAAGAAGTAGGATGAGAGAGCAGAGACAAAGAAAAAGATAGAATACGTTCACACAGCAACAGAATGCTGTTGTAAGCAGTTCAAATTATAAAGGGATTACTTTTTTATCATAATGAAAGTAAAACTTTACTTGTTAAATTTACTAAAATAATTTTAAGATAATATCAGTTATCTTTTTCAAAACATTAACTGCATTATTTGCAGTTATAACCAAACAAATAATATATTTAGTGATTTTATATATATATATATATATATATATATATATATATATATACAGTGGGTACGGAAAGTATTCAGACCCCCTTTAATTTTTCACTCTTTGATATATTGCAGCCATTTGCTAAAATCATTTAAGTTCATTTTTTTCCCTCATTAATGTACACACAGCACCCCATATTGACAGAAAAACACAGAATTGTTGACATTTTTGCAGATTTATTAAAAAAGAAAAACTGAAATATCACATGGTCCTAAGTATTCAGACCCTTTGCTGTGACACTCATATATTTAACTCCTTGAGATTTAACTCCATCCTTGAGATGGTTTTATACCTTCATTTGAGTCCAGCTGTGTTTGACTATACTGATTGGACTTGATTAGGAAAGCCACACACCTGTCTATATAAGACCTTACAGCTTACAGTGCATGTCAGAGCAAATAAGAATCATGAGGTCAAAGGAACTGCCTGAAGAGTTCAGAGACAGAATTGTGGCAAGGCACAGATCTGGCCATGGTTACAAAAAAAATTCTGCTGCACAGTGGCCTCCATAATCCTTAAATGGAAGACGTTTGGGACGACCAGAACCCTTCCTAGAGCTGGCCGTCCGGCCAAACTGAGCTATCGGGGGAGAAGAGCCTTGGTGAGAGAGGTAAAGAAGAACCCAAAGATCACTGTGGCTGAGCTCCAGAGATGCAGTCGGGAGATGGGAGAAAGTTGTACAAAGTCAACCATCACTGCAGCCCTCCACCAGTCGGGGCTTTATGGCAGAGTGGCCCGACGGAAGCCTCTCCTCAGTGCAAGACACATAAAAAGCCTGCATGGAGTTTGCTAAAAAAACACCTGAAAGACTCCAAGATGCTGAGAAATAAGATTCTCTGGTCTGATGAGACCAAGATAGAACTTTTTGGCCTTAATTCTAAGCGGTATGTGTGGAGAAAACCAGGCACTGCTCATCACCTGTCCAATACAGTCCCGACAGTGAAACATGGTGGTGGCAGCATCATGCTGTGGGGGTGTTTTTCAGCTGCAGGGACAGGACGATGAATGTGGCCAAGTACAGGGATATCGTGGACGAAAACCTTCTCCAGAGTGCTCAGGACCTCAGACTGGGCCGAAGGTTTACCTTCCAACAAGACAATGACCCTAAGCACACAGCTAAAATAATGAAGGAGTGGCTTCACAACAACTCCGTGACTGTTCTTGAATGGCCCAGCCAGAGCCCTGACTTAAACCCAATTGAGCATCTCTTGAGAGACCTAAGAATGGCTGTCCACCAACGTTTACCATCCAACCTGACAGAACTGGAGAGGGTGCTTCTACTAAATACTGAGCAAAGGGTCTGAATACTTAGGACCATGTGATATTTCAGTTTTTCTTTTATAAATTATATAATTAAATTATAAATGCAACACTTTTGTTTTTGCCCCCATTTTTCATGAGCTGAACTCAAAGATCTAAGACTTTTTGTATGTACACAAAAGGCCTGTTTCTCTGAAATATTGTTCACAAATCACAAGTCTAAATCTGTGTTAGTGAGCATTTCTCCTTTGCTGAGATAATCTATCCATCTCACAGGTGTGGCATATCAAGATGCTGATTAGACAGCATGATTATTACACAGGTGTGCCTTAGGCTGGCCACAATAAAAGGCCACTCTAAAATGTGCAGTTTTACTGTATTGAGGGGTCTGGGGGGGTCCGAAAACCAGGCAGTATCTAGTGTGACCACCATTTGCCTTACGCAGTGCAACACATCTGCTTCGCATAGAGTTGATTGGGTTGTTGATTGTGGCCTTTGGAATGTTGGTCCACTCCTCTTCAATAGCTATGCGAAGTTGCTGGATATTGGCAGGAACTGGAACACTGTTGTATACGCTGATCCAGAGCATCCCAAACATGCTCAATGGGTGACATGTCCGGTGAGTATGCTGGCCATGCAAGAACTGGGATGTTTTCAGCTTCCAGGAATTGTGTACAGATCCTTGCAACATGGGGCAGTGCATTATCATGCTGCAACATGAGGTGATGGTCGTGGATGAATGACACAACAATGGGCCTCAGGATCTCGTCATGGTATCTCTGTGCATTCAAAATGCCATCAATAAAATGCACCTGTGTTCATTGTCCATAACATATACCTGCCCATACCATAACCCCACCGCCACCATGGGCCACTCAATCCACAACGTTGACATCAGCAAATCGCTCACCCACACGATGCCATACACACTGTCTGCCATCTGCCCTGTACAGTGAAGACCGGGATTCATCCATGAAGAGAACATTTTTCCAAAGTGCCAGACGCCATCGAATGTGAGCATTTGCCCACTCAAGTCGGTTACGACGACGAACTGCAGTCAGGTCGAGACCCCGATGAGGACGACAAGCATGCAGATGAGCTTCCCTGAGACGGTTTCTGACAGTTTGTGCAGAAATTCTTTGGTTATGCAAACCGATTGTTGCAGCAGCTGTCCGGGTGGCTGGTCTCAGACAATCTTGGAGGTGAAGATGCTGGATGTGGAGGTCCTGGGCTAGTGTGGTTACACATGGTCTGCGGTTGTGAGGCCGGTTGGATGTAGGGGAGTGCAGGGCACAAACTAACGCGGGGTTAGTTGTAACACACGTGGTTTAAATACTTCCACACACTCTAGCATGAAGAAACTTAGCTTATTTACTAGTTGCCATATTGACAATATATAGAGAAAAAATTGCGCCAAAATTAAAAAATCTTTGGAAGATATCACTGAACATTTATTTAACAATAGCAAAAGTAAATTTCTTACTTAAGCTAGTTTTTCATCTACATCTATATACGCAGATAGGGTTCGTTGTAACACTGCGTTACAATGTGCCCCACTATTAGAACTATACTATTCTATACAGTTACGATATAACTGGCATAATTAACCGTTATGAATTTCTGTTGATAAACTATGGAAAAAAACATGAATAAAGACAGAGGAAGAACCTGAACATCCAGAAAATATTATTTCAAGAAATGTTCAGCATTTGTACTGGCTCGTCTATTTGTCTCGTGTTCTGTGAGAGCTGTGAGTGGAGGGAAAGAAGTGTTTTTGTTCAGCTCTGTTTTTCTGAATGTCTGGATATGTTTCTTCATCTGTTTGCCTGTATTGTTTTGACCAGTGCTGTATAGCTGTGTTTTGCAGAGTGTTTATTGTCAAACAAAAAATTATTTAAATTTGAATTTCTAAAAAAAATGCTATTATTTTATATGAAAAAAATAATTATTGTCTTTTATTGACAAAATATTTTAGTTTGTCATGTATATTTTTTTAATAAAGTCAGATAAAATTTTTAGCTATCATATGGTCATGTTACAACGTGCCCCATCACGTTACAGTGTGCCCCACCTATGGGACATGTTGTCACATTTCACTTCCCTTCTTTCGGGGTAAATAAAGAAAAACGTATACACTGTATTAATGAAACAAAGCCACATATTTGTACTAGACGTGTGAAATTAATGTGGAACAAAAGAAATTCCCTGAACCCTAAGTAGATTTACACAAACTGAGAAAGTCAAAAAGCGTAAGGTTGTGCCCCGCTCTCCCCTACTGTCAAATTCTCTGAAACGCCTTTGGAGACGGTTTATGGTAGAGAAATAAACATTCAATTCATGGGCAACAGCTCTGGTGGACATTCCTGCAGTCAGCATGCCAATTGCACGCTCCCTCAAAACTTGTGACATCTGTGGCATTGTGCTGTGTGATAAAACTGCACATTTTAGAGTAGCCTTTTATTGTGGCCAGCCTAAGGCACACCTGTGCAATAATCATACTGTCTAATCGGCATCTTGATATGCCACACCTGTGAGGTGGATGGATTATTTCGGCAAAGGAGAAGTGCACACTAACACAGATTTAGACAGATTTGATATATATATATACAAATTTAAAATAAAAATAAATGTATGCAATTTTTTTCAGGATTATTTGATGAATAGAAAGTTCAAAAGAACAGCATTTATCTGAAGCTTTTGTAACATTATCAATACTGTTCAAAAGTTTGGGGTTGGTAAGAGTTTTTTTTTTTTTAAAGAAATTAAAGAAATTATTACTTTTATTCAGCAAGGATGCATTAAATTGATCAAAAGTATAGACATTTATAATGTTGCAAAACCTTTATATTTCAGATAAATGCTGTTCTTTTGGAATTTCTATTCATCAAATAATCATGAAAAAAAAAATCTACACAACTGTTTTCAACATTGATAATATAATAAATGTTTTTTTGAGCAGCAAATCAGCATATTAGAATGATTTCTGAAGGATCATGTGACACTGAAGACTGGATTAATGATGCTGAATATTCAGCTCTGCCAACACAGAAAGAAATTGCATTTTGAAATATATTCAAATAGAAAATAGTTATTTTAAATTGTAAAAAATATTTCACAATATTACTGTTTTTGCTGTATTTCGGATCAAATAAATTAAGCCTTGGTGATCAGACTTCTTTTAAAAAAATTTAAAAATATTGTAAATTATTTTAAAATAATATAATCTTTTTCAAAATCAATTTTGTAAAATCACATTTCTGTCTTTGTGGATGATAAATTGTTTCCCCATGATTGTGATTCTTGTATAAATACACTTATACTGCACATAAAACTCTTCTTTACATTATTAAAATGTCATTAAAAACCCAAAATGTTTTGGAACTTTTATTGTGAAGAATGAATTAATATATATATATATTTTTTCTTCCTATTCTGTGCAGGGTTTCTCTCATCAGTGAGTTGGGAGCAGAAAAACTTTGTTGTAAAATCTCTGTTATTCCAGTCCACTCACACAAACTATTCCAGACCAGTTTCTATATAGGACTATTGTCGTTGACAGAGAAAAAGAAACTATTTGATAGTCACTTTTCTATAGAAAATATGGTTGTCAATCCCAAATATTGACAGCATGATTGTAGTCAAAGAGATGAGTCAGGAATGAGACAGGAAGAGTTATACAACACATAAAAAGAGTGAAGAGACAGAGATGGGGCAAGCTAGAGGGTGAAAGATTTGAAAAGAGAAATGTAGGAAGAGAAAGAGAAAATCGTCATGACTGATGAGATAATTACTTCAGGCCATCTCCCCCGGTGCTTTGCATTATACAATACCATGCAATACTAATCAGGTCCTATCATCTGATAGCCCCTGCCCCTTAGATCGCGAAAGTGAAAATGACCTTTGCGGTCGGATCGCGGTGCCCCAGCGTTCCCATTGCCCCCACCCCTCCGGAACGCGATTTCTACCGCGGAAGAACAATCGAAACCCACAACAGTTTATTGCACTGAGCCTGAAGTACTTCACTTCATTAGCACTTATAGACCAAACCTTTCAATTTTCACTTCAGTAGCACTTATGCACCAAACCTTCTAGTTTTATTCTATATTCTGAAGGCTTTACAGAGGGATTTGTTCATATCAATCTCATGCAGTTTATATAACATTTTCTTCTTAAAATGTGTTTTTTTATTTTTTTATTTATGTTTTTATTTTTCTGGCTGTTGTTTCTGATATATTGAGTAATAAAAAGAGATCATGTTGCACAGTAACAAAGTATTTTTTACTTTGTTACTGTAATTACTGTAAAAAATGACTAATTTCAGTATTGAGTATTGTAAATGAAAATCATATTGGTCATGTCAGTTATTTGTAAAGTACAAATCCGATTCCAAAAAGGTTAGGACACTGTACAAATTGCGAATAAAAGTTTCAAATTTCAATATTTTATTCATAATACAACATAGATGACATATCAAATGTTTAGACTAAGAAAATGTATTATTTTAAGGGAAAAATAAGTTGATTTTAAATTTCATGGCATCAACACATTTAAAAAAAGGCCATGTTTACCACTGTGTGGCATCCCCTCTTCTTTTTATAACAGTCTGCAAACGTCTGGGGACTGAGGAGACAAGTTGTTCAAGTTTAGGAATAGGAATTTTGTCCCATTCTTGTCTAATACAGGCTTCTAGTTGCTCAACTGTCTTAGGTCTTCTTTGTCGCATCTTCCTCTTTATGATGCGCCAAATGTTTTCTATGGGTGAAAGATCTGGACTGCAGGCTGGCCATTTCAGTACCCGGATCCTTCTTCTACACAGCCATGATGTTGTAATTGATACAGTATGTGGTCTGGCATTGTCATGTTGGAAAATGCAAGGTCTTCCCTGAAAGAGACGACGTCTGGATGGGAGCATATGTTGTTCTAGAACTTGGATATACCTTTCAGCATTGATGGTGCCTTTCCAGATGTGTAAGCTGCCCATGCCACACGCACTCATGCAACCCCATACCATCAGAGATGCAGGCTTCTGAACTGAGTGCTGATAACAACTTGGGTTGTCCTTGTCCTCTTTAGTCCGGATGACACGGCGTCCCAGTTTTCCAAAGAGAACTTCAAATTTTGATTTGTCTGACCACAGAACAGTTTTCCACTTAGCCACAGTCCATTTTAAATGAGCCTTGGCCCAGAGAAAACGGCTGCGCTTCTGGATCATGTTTAGATATGGCTTCTTTTTTGACCTATAAAGTTTTAGCCGGCAACAGCGAATGGCACGGTGGATTGTGTTCACCGACAGTGTTTTCTGGAAGTATTCCTGAGCCCATGTTGTGATTTCCATTACAGTAGTATTCCTGTATGTGATGCAGTGCCGTCTAAGGGCCCGAAGATCACGGGCATCCAAGTATGGTTTTCCGGCCTTGACCCTTGCACACAGAGATTGTTCCAGATTCTCTGAATCTTTGGATGATATTATGCACTGTAGATGATGATAACTTCAAACTCTTTGCAATTTTTCTCTGAGAAACTCCTTTCTGATATTGCTCCACTATTTTTCGCCGCAGCATTGGGAGAATTGGTGATCCTCTGCCCATCTTGACTTCTGAGAGACACTGCCACTCTGAGAGGCTCTTTTTATACCCAATCATGTTGCCAATTGACCTAATAAGGTGCAAATTGGTCCTCGAGCTGTTCCTTATATGTACATTTAACTTTCCCGGCCTCTTATTGCTACCTGTTCCAACTTTTTTGGAATGTGTAGCTCTCATGAAATCCAAAATGAGCCAATATTTGACATGACATTTCAAAATGTCTCACTTTCAACATTTGATATGTTATCTAAATTCTATTGTGAATAAAATATAAGTTTATGAGATTTGTAAATTATTGCATTCCTTTTTTATTCACAATTTGTACAGTGTTGAAAAAAGGCAAGCTGTTTAAGCCGATATCAAATGTTTGTCCATTTTTGCGTGTCAAGCTACTTTAAAACTATAAATAGCTTTAAAATAATGTAAATGAATGCCCATGCTGTAACAATTTCAAGTGATATAAAACTAGCCTATGTTTGGTAGTGTTCTTCTAAAAATGTAAAATTTTGCCCCATATGTTGTTTATTTTTTATTTTTGTCCCAATACATTTACACTTTTTTTCCCCCATTGGTATATTTAGTTAGTTTCACATGTTTGCACTCTTGAATTAGGCCTGTCAGTTACTTTAGTATATTGAAGTTTTTATATTGTATGTTTTGATTTGCAGATCAATCCATATTCTGTGTCTTCATCCACTAAACTTCCTTATTGTGGGATGAAGTATAGAAAATTGCAAAATAAATAAACATTAGTTGCATCCCAAATGACGCACTATACACTATGCACTTATACACTATGTACTATGTACTCATCCGTGTAGCGTGTGAATTTTATAAGGTTATTTTGTCATTTAACAATGGAGTCTGAAAGCCCCTCTCCCTCCACTACATAATTAAAGGGTTGGTTCACCCAAAAATGAAATTTTTGTCATTAAGTACTCACCCTCATGTCATTCCAAACCCGTAAGGGTTTTTATCTCCCATTGAAAGCTACAAAATAACCACATTCAAGGTTCAAAGAAGTAGTAAAGGCATCGTTAAAATAGTCAACGTGACTACAGTGGTTCAAGCTTAATGTTATGAAGCAAAGAAAATAATTTTTGTGCACAAAAACAGAACAAAATAACGACTTTATTCAACAATTTTTCCTCTTCCCTGTCAGTCTCCTACGCAGTTGATGCAGTGAAAGCAGTGCAAAGCTTCCGTGCTTACGTCCGAATGCTGGCTCAGTAAAAGTATTCTCGTCACTTCATAAAATATCTTTATTTCATGTTCCAAAGCTGAATGAAGGTCTTGTGGGTTTAAAACGACTTGAGGGTGAGTAATTAAAGGCACAATATGTACGATTTTTGCAGTAAAATATCCAAAAACCACTAGGCCAATGTTATATATTTTGTTCAGTTGAGTACTTACAATATCCCAAATGTTTCCAACTGTTTGTAAATCGTGAGAAAAAAAATCGCGATTTTAACCAAGGATACGGGACGGGTCCGGGAGCTGCCTGTCAATGGCGTCATATCTGTGTTACCCTCGGTTGCCGGTTTATTTTCCACTGACTTGTGAGGTGAAGACGACATCTCCCAAGATTCCGCGCTCAAACTTGGCGTCATCAAGCTTTGCTGTTGTTTTGAATAGGTGACCTGTAGCGGTGAAAAATCTACATATTGTAGCTTTAATGACAGAATTTTCATTTTTGGGTGAACTAACCCTTTAAAGCTGTGACAGTTGAGTGCATGAAGTGTCAAACATTCCACACTTCGTTTTGTCTGTTAATTTAGTGCATCATCTGGGTATTTACTTTACTTTTTCTTTTTGGAATTTTCAGTGTGAAGTTGAACACACTATTTGCACTATTTATACTTAAAAACGTCATAGAATAGTGCATTGTGCATAGTGCAAAGTACGCAAATTGGGACGCACCTATTGTCTTTGAATAGTACTTTTTACTTTTAATACTTAAGTACATAAACTCAATACAATACAACTCTAATATGTCAACAAAATTAAACAAGAATTTTAAACCTGGATTTATACAATGTTCAGATTTCTGTTCCGGAAATGTATGCAAATAAGTACATATGTAATTATAGATAATGCCTCATTTGCATATTTAATCATAACATTTCAGAAAACTTGTAATACAAAACAATTGTCTTAATGTACTGTAATTAATCGACTGGGGAAGTATGGTGGTGTCTATCATGTCAAAATGTTGTGCTATTCATATATGTATATATTCATATATCTATATTATGTTGTCTTGCCTTAAATATAATCAACCTATTCTCATTAAAATGCGTATCATAAAATATGATACGCATAGATTAGGCTTAAGCTCCTCCTTCAATGTAAAATATATATATATATATATATATATATATATATATATATATGTGTGTGTGTGTGTGTGTGTGTGTGTGTGTGTTTGTTTTTCTTTTGTTTTTTCATTAAACTATTTCATGTTTGTTATATTAATTATAAGTATGGCACAAACAGCAGACAAATTTTCCTACAGTACTTACGGTTTGCTCAAATCCCTAAACCATCTAGGTATGAGCAAAAGTAGGTCTATAATAGTGATGCCCTAGCAAACACCACTAACAACATATATGGATGTACATGTCTATATGGTTATATTATAACAGAATATATCACTTTTCATGCATGCAAAAATATATAAAGCACAAATATAGCCAATATATGTGGCCACACCAGTACCTCCTGACAACATTCCTTCATGTCTCATTCGGCTGCCACACACCATTTATGGCGCTGATTTTTCTTTGTGTATTAAGGGCAAGTCTGCAACTGAAATACATGAATACATTCTGGCCTGGGTGTAAAAAAAATAAAGCCCCACTTGGTCAGCCATTTAGTTTGCTGAGTTCATTCAAACATAATTGATAGATACTAAAACTGTGAAACCCCACAGCAGTTCTTCACTATCTGTCAATACCTCACACTCTGAACAACCTTGCTCACTACTACTGCTTCAAATGAGGTACTGAAGGCTTTCAGAGTGCTAAATAAAGCTAGAGGTGACTTATCAGAGGACTAACAGAATAAAAGCATATAAAAGGGAAAAAATGTTGAGAGAAAAGAGGGAAAGAGAGATGAGCAGAGTTAATGAAGAAGGAGTCTTCCTTTGGCTGAGTGCTAGCCTTGCTGCTTCCAGTAAAAGCCGGCCGTTTTCACAATCAATAGCACCATAATTTCACTGCAGTAATTGCCGCTTATGTTGAGAAACGATAGTAAATCATTAGCTGGTGAGCCCAGCTATAGGCTCACAGGAGCTGGAGAGGAGATGGTGACAATCGCTAATAAGGTCAGCTGTGGCAGCTTAACACGTAGTGAAATTCCCATTCACTGAACCACCACTGAGTCTTTCTCACTCTGAGTAGAAAAAAATGACAGGCCACATGAGTGGGAGCAGAGGATTGAGCCTGATACATTATTGCTGCTATTATCAATGTGTGATTTCACAAACAAAACTGTGAGAATACATTGCAACTACAGTCGTGGTACTAATAGCAGACTGTTTTAATAACTGTAATTCTGTCATTAAAAAGTTATTACTATAATTTCAAATTAAGCATGTACGTAGCTGCATGGATTTAATTATACATCTTTAAAAATTATATTTAAATATAAATATAGTATTTAATATACTACCATTCTAAAGTTTAGGATCAGTAAGAATTAAGCATTTTTAATAAGAATTAAATTTATGAAAAGGGGCAGTAAAAAATTATAATGTTAAAGATTTCTATTTCAAACAAATGCTGTTCTTTTGACATTTCTATTCATCAAAGAATCCTGAAGAAAAAAAAGTATCACGGTTTCCACAAATTATTAAGAAGTGCAACATTGTGTTTTTGACATAGTAATATAGTAATAAATACTTTCTTGAACACCAAGCCATAAATTTATGGAAGGATCATGTGACCCTGAAATATACATATTTGAATTTAATCTTCATTTACTTTGTACAGCATTCATGGTTTAATATTGTTGTTTATGAATGCGCAAAGGACAGAAAGAGCAGGTGTTGAGATTTTCATTGCATGACTTTAAAAGACTTTGAATATAGTGTAAAGTGATATCAGTTTTCTATCCGACGTTCATCTCGATGTGGTGTTGAGTGGTGACACTAGGGGTCGGACTTGGAAGCCCCAATCATGGCGTGTGGAATTTGCATAACTGGTCACGCTATGGAGATACAGGTATATACACCAATCAGGCATAACATTGTGACCACTGACAGGTAAAATGAATAACACTTATCTCTTCATCACAGCACCTGTTAGTGGGTGGGATATATTAGGCAGCAAGTGAACATTTTGTCCTCAAAGTTGATGGGTTAGAAGCAGGAAAAATGGGCAAGTGTAAGGATTTGAGCGAGTTTAAAAAGGGCCAAATTGTGATGGCTAGACGACTGGGACAGAGCATCTCCAAAACTGCAGCTCTTGTGGGGTGTTCCTGGTCTGCAGTGGTCAGTATCTATCAAAAGTGGTCCATGGAAGGAACAGTGGTAAACCGGCGACAGGGTCATGGGTGGCCATTGATGCTTGTGGGGAGCGAAGTCTGGCCCGTGTGGTCCGATCCAACAGACGAGCTACTGTAGCTCAAATTGCTTAAGAAGGTAATGCTGGTTCTGATAGAAAAGTGTCCGAATATATAGTGCATCGCAGTTTGTTTGCGTATGGTGAAAGAGGGAATCACATCAGATGTTCCTTGCGCTGGTCTTTCTGGAATCCATGAGGCAGCGTCATCTAGCACTGAGGGCGATATGAGGGCAACAACGGGAGCGTGTGTGCTGGGTCAATTCCCACAGACTGTCATACTTGTCTCGCCTGGTGGAGCTTCCGGGTGAGTTTGACGTTGCGTCACAAGATGCTGTAGTGAACAGCAGATGTGATGGCACCAGAGCTTCACAACAGACATCCTTTTGTCCCACTTTGAATAATACAAAAGAGTGTGATAGGACCCTCAACGACAACTAAATGACTATTGTAATCAGGACTGCCAAAGGTGGAGGACAGGAAAGATGACATCAACGGCCCATTGATCATAGGATAATCTCATCACGAGTTGCCTGTGTTCACCTCAGCCCTCCATGCCTGAGTCCAAGGTGTGAATGACCATGGACTCCTAGGGCTGCCAAACCGGTTCTGGCTAGAGCACAGCAAGAACAAAGAAATGCTCAGAAACAAAGACATTTTCTAAACATATTGGCTTGAAATCACCAAAAATGGACAGGAATACTGTAAGGAACATGTCCTATACATCCTTTTACTCATCCAGGAAAGAGAGATGAGACCAGACAACGGAGTGTAGGTAGTGAGGGCTTTTATGTGGTGACTTGAGGAGGTGCAGGTGTGGTGAGTCAGTATTCTGGGGAGAGTGAATGAGTGGGCGGATCTAGTAATAATGGGTGTCTGTGATGGTTGCGACTCCGTGACAACAAGGGGTGCAGGGTAGGTTACGCTGTCACGAGTGCACCTGTCACCTGTTGTGGCTTTTTCCATGGGGACTCCTAGTGTCATCACTCGATGCCATATTGAGATGGACAACAGATAGTAAACATTTCGGTTACTATGGTAATCTTTGTTCCCTGATGGTGGGAACGAGACATGGTGTCCTGCCATAACGCTGGACTGCCCCGCTGAAATGGCTGGGACATACCTCGGCTCCTCAGCACAAACATCAATGTGTATTGCATGCTGGCTGGTTTATATATATGCGTATGTCAGGGGCATGGCTAGTCATGGCTCTCAAGCATCCACGGGACTGGTGCATGTCCGTTGGAAATATTTGCCATCAGAATGGATGATTACATGCTTTAAATCATCGATTTGGGCAGCGTTGAGCATCTCTTGAGGTTCTTATCCAGTATGTGAGATGAAATCCTTGCTAGTGTAGCTGTGTTTACCAAATTTAATGAGGCCCACACTTATTCCTTTGTGCTGTCCACTCAGTTGTCATCAGCGGGAAAACTTCTCTCTATGATTGCTTTGGTTGGTTATTTTCACAGCTAGAACATGACGGCCGCACAAATCAAGTTACAGTTTTTATTACATTTCTTTCGTTGGTATTGTAATTTCAGGGATAAAAAATAATAATAATACAAACATAACTGAAATGCGCGACACTACTTCTTAGTCCCAATTTCGGGACTGTGCCGTAAAATGCGGAACGGGTGGTCACCCTAATCAGAGGTGATTCGGGTTCCGATTGAAGTCTGACCCCTAGTGTTGTGACTTGACACTATGTCTTGTTCCCTCCATCAGGAAACAGAGGTTACCATAGTAACCAAGAAGTTCCCCATGTGTCGTTCATCTTGACGTGGCATAGAGTTACGATACTAGGAGTCCCCATGAAAAAAGCCACAATGCTGGACTGAGTTACAAAACATTTTATGATGCTTAAATAATGTTAGTCCCCTTTATTGTAATTGCATGTAAGAGAACAACCAGCATTTTTTAACACTTCTACTTTTGTGTTTCACATAAAAAAAGAAAGTCTGGGTTTGTAACGTCATGCAGGTCAGGTGACTAAATTATTGCAACATTTTCAAACCAAGAAAATATTCCTTTATATAAAACCTGAAATACTAAATAAAAAAATAAAAAATGAATAGCATGCTTTCAAAATTTAAAATCATTGACAAAGGTTAGTGTAACGATGACTGACTCGGTTGAGTATTTGAATCCATGTGCAGAGTTTTATTCAGCACAACAGCACAAACAAAGTTAGATGTAGAGTGGGAAGCATGGTCAAAAAACAAGCAAAGGGTCGATAACAATAGCGGCAGTCCAGACAGCAAACAAATCTAAAACAGTAATCCAAAAGTCGAGGTTAGAAACAGGCAGAGAGACATACACGTGCAAACAAACAGGGATAAGTAAACGCTTGGTAGAGACAGGGTAAACTGGCAATACTTCGCAACATGATGTACAAACAACATGGCTTATAACAGGTGTAAACAAGAATAGAAGAGAGAAGAACCGGCAGTGTTCAGTATTCGGGAGATGGCTCCCTCTGGCGGTTGGAGGAATGGATGGCGGATGCAAATATTACAGTCAGTTTCTGTCTCTCCTTTTTTCTGGATACTCTTATTATTATTTTGTTACTATATATTTTATTATCAATATCACTGTCTCTTGCATTAAATAGAACTTCTTGTGTGATAAATACCTGCTGTACAGTAATGCCCTCCAGAACACAATGTGCTCCAGGCTTACAAACTCTCCCATTTCTAGCCCTCAGTAGATTATAGAGGTGGTAAAATGTCCATTTACACAACTCTGCGGGGCATGCTGGGGGTAAGAGCCACACTGTCTATTACATGCTAATGACATCAGAGGAAATCTGATTTCAAGAAAAATCTGTGAGAGAGAGGGAGAGTGAGCGTAAGGCTGCGGTAATGGCTTTATGATTGAGCCGGCTCACAACTATCGTCACACACGCTAAAAGACCTCGCACAAAGACACACACACTGTCACACAGAAACATATTCTAATAGTCATGATTTCCTGTGACACATTATCAGTGAATAAAACTGAATAAAACTTGAAGTGTTTAAAAAACAATAAAGAATGTCATTACAAAACTCTGTGTGGATAATGTTTTAGGAAGCACTGTAAAAGTTTTAATGTGATTTTTTTTATAGTCCAATATTATTCCAAAATATTATTTTTCCCCAAAAACTTTTTTTTTTTTACAGTAGTAATTGTAGAGTCACATTAATTTCAGAGCGGCTTCAAATGAATAAACTGCAAAATAACAGTGTTAATGTTGTAATGTTCATCAATATAATACAATTATTTATTATCATGTATTACAATTAAATGACAACTGATGAACAAGAGCAGGAAATGTCTGTAAATGCAGTAGTTACAGTGCTGTAAAATTGTGCTGTAGAATTACAATGATTGGCTGCATTACATTCATCTCTTGTATATTCAGTGTAACAGTGTGATGTCCATGGAACTATGTTGGTGCTAGGTTTCGAGTGTGCACTGCAGCACAAATAAATAATGTGGTTTCAATAACATGTCAAATCAGCAAAATATGACAACAATGTTATGGTAAATTTAGTGTTTAAACTTTTTTTAGACTGGCTGAGCTAATGCTGATGTGCGTAACAGGGCATACCTATATCAAAAAGTTGACTGGTTCTTGTAATTGAATGGCAGAACTTCCATTCCTGTTGTTTCCAACAGGTCCTGTTCAAACTAGCAGTTTAATATTAGCATGTTCTTAAGCTTACATAGTAATACACTAATATGCACACTAATATGCATAGAAGCACCTAGCCTACTTAAATATTGGGTAAAATATGCAATTATATAAAATTATACTTTTAGTATTACATAACATTTTTCTGAATAACATCCACCATATTGAGCTTGTTGTAATGCGTTCAGGGATGGCCTTCCCCATGAAAGACATATTCAATGTTACTTTAGCTACTAAGGGTACAAGATAAGAAACCCAGCTTTTGAAACCTTTGTGTCACCTATGATGCCTTAAAGTCAGCATGAAACGGAAGTTACAATAGTCTTCTCTTCCCTATTGTAACATATATCTGAGTGAGACAGCTTCCCGAACAAGAAAAAATGTAGGACAGGACTTGGTTTTGTCCATTGGGAACTGATTGGATCATGGGATTGTTGTGGTTTGCTGTTGAAGAGAAGAGATGTCACTGCAAGAGGGACGGGAAGCTATTTTGATTAAAGATTATGAGGGAACTTTTTTTTTTTTTTTTTTACGGATAAATAATAAAAAAAATAATTTGAAATAATTTTTTGATTTCATGTTGACTTTATTACTGACTTCATTGGCAGCATATTAGATTTAGTGTAGGTTGTAAATTATGATCAGACTTAAGAGCCAGTCATATTACTGTTATTAATATTAATTCTATTACAATAGGCAATTTTGGGAACACGTATTACCGTAATGGTGACTTCAAATGAAACACAGCACATTTATACTACAAACCCGATTCAAATTTCAAATTTCATTATTTTATTAAGAATACAACATAGATGACATATCAAATGTTTAAACTGAGAAAATGTATCATTTTAAGGGAAAAATAAGTTTGGTGATCCTCTGCCTATCTTGACTTCTGAGAGACACTGCCACTCTGAGAGGCTCTTTTTATACCCAATCATGTTGCCAATTGACCTAATAAGTTGCAAATTGGTCCTCCAGCTGTTCCTTATATGTACATTTAACTTTTCCGGCCTCTTATTGCTACCTGTCCCAACTTTTTTGGAATGTGGAGCTCTCATGAAATCCAAAATGAGCCAATATTTGGCATGACATTTCAAAATGTCTCACTTTCAACATTTGATATGTTATCTATATTCTATTGTAAATAAAATATAAGTTTATGAGATTTGTAAATTATTGCATTTATTCACAATTTGTACAGTGTCCCAACCTTTTTGGAATTGGGTTTGTATTATGTAGTGCAATATTAATGTTGTTTTTTATTAATAATAATAATAATAATTTGTTGAGGCATGACAGAAAAAAAACAGTTCACATATATTTTTAGTTCACAATTTCATAGTAATTTTAAAATACAGTATTTTATTTACACCATATTTGGAATACAAAAAAATTCCAACCCAGGTTCATAGGTGATGTGTGCCTGTGGCAACATTTCTGCAAAATAAAATAATTTCTTGCATGTTTCACGACAGCAAAAGTGAAATGTCTTGTGAGTGGAGCTAATGTGTTCAGATGAATGTGAATCTGGCAATGTTTTATTACATTGGTTGTTGTACGCATCGTTGCAGTTCAGCTTACTGTATTTATAAGGTAAATGTTTGCGCTCTTTTATCGTGACTCATGTTTTACGGGACTCGTACCCAAGCACTCGGCATCACAAGTGCAATAGTCACCCAAAAATATAAATTCTGTCTCACTAGAACAAGAACGACTCACTGTCGTTTCAAACCTATAAGATTTTTGTTCAACTTCCAAACACAAATTAAGATATTTTAAATGTCCCTCCATTTAAAGTCCATTCCTCTAAAATTTCAAAGATCCAAAAAATGTCATAAAGGCATCGTAAAAATAATCAATTGAGTGGTATAATCCAAATCCAGGTCTTCTGAAGAGACATGATGGCTTTATAAAATATTGCGACAGTATTGTATCATGAGCTCAGTATCGTGATTTGTATCGAATCCCTAGTACCAGGTGAGCTAACATGTAAGTTTGCATGATGATGCAAACGTCAAAATGTGTTAGTTTACAAATCATGTGCTCTATGGTAAAAGAGTTTTGAGATCATAACATAGTATTGTGCAAGGAATTGCGTGAAAATAGGTCTTTATTAATCGACAATCTGCCCCTAATCATAATTTGTGTCAAAAGGTGTTTTACTGCCACTAGTGTTCATTTTAGCTTGAAACTGCAGTGAATTGTATGTATAGGTATGTTCTTGGAGTTTTTCCAGAAATGTAGGTAGAGGAATGTATTTCCAATTAGCCTAGGTTGCAAATTTCTCTTAAAGCTTCTAATATCCTGGCATTTTTTGATGTGCTGTTCTAACTCCTCAATCTTATTTACAGCACACATCTGTCAGGATCATGAATGGATTTCTCTATTACAGTATCCTCTAATGTCTATTTTCAGGTTTTTGAAGACGCAGCAATCATTGCTGACTAACAATCATTTTTAACGCTAATGACAGCAGTGTCGCTTTTCCTTTTACTGCAATTACCAAACACAGGGAAATGTCCTCAGCTGAGGTTTCAAATTTGTCTATTTAATCCCACAACCGCTCTGAGAGAAACCTTATTTGATCTCTCTTTTCTAAGAGGATCAGATCTTTACGTCTCTCCGCATTCCGAAGTAACGTTCTAATTTCCGTATTTAAATATTCATGTATGCAGACGAGGCAGTGTGAGTGCGTTTACACCTACACAGGGTCTGTGACAGACAGACGGTTTGTTTAACAATGAGCTTCCCCCCTGAGGGAGAGACAGGCTAAAGGGTGGATTTCGTTCTGAAATAGCAACATTAAGGAGGCATTCTGGGGCCACAGATGAGAAGAGAGTTTGATTGAAGGTTTGTCATGGTGGGTATGTGCGGGTGATGGTGGAGGTGGTGGGGTTTTGCAGGCAGCAGAGGCCGAAAGAACCGAGTGATGAGTACAATACCACCAGCAGGATTTATCCTGGATTATGATGAAGAGTCGGAAAACTGCACAGGCATGGAAAGAGGTTTCTGTCTCTCTCTCTTCCTATCTCTCTCTCCTTCTGCCTTCCCTCGTTTTTTCCCTTGTCGCTGTTCGCTGGGTCAGCAAAAGCATTTGGAAATGAAATGGGTTTCTTTATGGCAAATTTACAAGGAGGCTCTCCCTGTTCTGAAAGCATTTTTGGAGAACACTTAGAGTTAATTAAGGTCCAATAATTTGCAAATGGACTGTGGATTCAGATGCAGAAATGTTTCACCCCAAGCCTTCTGCTGGCATACTTAGAGAAGTTGTTTTATAGTGGGGTTTTGCAAAAGAGATTGTCCCCACTCTATGTTGTCAATAGGAGACGATGAAAACTACAGCATTAGACTAAATGTGATTATAGCCACATTACATCGGTGCCTGTTAGTCTTGCATTCCAGAGTGCATGACCAAACCAGGGCTGTCTCATATCCTGCAACACCAAAACGCCACTATTGGCGTTCTCACTTTACTGTACATCGGTAGAATATGCCAAAGCCTTGGCAATCTTTTGATATTATCATCTGTTTTAATAGTGCGCTACACTGAAGTGGCATTAACCACAATATGCTTAATTAGGGCCCAAGCACCGATGGTGTGAGGACCCTATTGTAATTCGGTCAATTATTATCCTTCTCTGAAATGAATCACATTTTTGAAGGCCTAAACACCCCCATGTTGTTATATGGATGTGTGTTAAGGGCAGATTTTAGGGTAGCGCTGTGGGGCTACTGGCCCTACAGTGGAAACGCAACTTGATTTTGGCCTCGGTGCTCGAGGTCCTAGGCTATTGGCCCCGCCTACATCAAAATTAATAATAGTTAAATTGATAATAATGATTATTTTGCTCAAAATTATAATCACAATGATTCACAGCCAAACCTATCACCTGCTATCGGAAATGTCCTACTTCCCACTTAAGTCATCGCATTCACATGCTTTGTTGTTGGAAAGAACAAGAATCATGGAGGACGCCAGGTTTATTCTTGTCTATTTATTGGGAAAATCTTATTAAAACAAAAAAATGATATTTAGTGTCCCATTCATTGTCAACCATATAAACATTCATCACGCTATCTATAGTCAGCTTGCTGACGATTCTGGAATTTCAGTCAAATACAGGGTATTTTCGCTGTGTATAAAACATACAATACACTTTAAATAATTATTCATATAAGTAAATATGCACTACTTTAACGACAAGACAAGGCGATGTAGCTGTTGTGGAAAAAATGAATAAATAATACCAGTCACAGCTGCAGTCGTTCTCCCCTCCACCCTTGTTTAAAGTCTGTGGCTCGCCAAACTCCGAAACTTGGGTATCAACATTATCCCTGAACTTCCCAGTGGTAAATATGACTTGAGAGGCTGTTCCTGTCTAATTTGTAACTAGGAAACTAATATTTACAATAATTGTAATAGCATGTGAAGGCAGCATAAGTCATGGAAAAAATTTTTCATATATTTTTAAAACGAAATTAACACTATTCCCAACCCATAAGACTTCCGCTCATCACTGAGGTTTGTTCTTGCGTGTCAAGCTCACATTTGAGTTTTTGTGTTTACCATATTTGATGTGCATTGATCAAGTTTTTGTTGTGAATAAAATCTAAATGAAATCCTAAATTTAAATCTGTTCATCATATAAAGCAATCTTATCTCTTTAGTGGACTAAATTTATAGGCTCAGTTTATATTGATTACTTTTACCATGTCTTTCTTTGACAATTTTGGTTAAGTGACTTTCAATGGATATACTACAATCATGAGAATATAAAAAATTTGTCTGTTGGGTTTGAAACAACACAAGGCTGAGTGAATTTTCGGCAACACTTTAGTATAGGGAACATGTATTCACTATTAACTACGACTTTTCCCTCAATAAACTCCTAATTTACTACTTATTAATAGTTAGTAAGGTAGTTAGGTTTAGGTATTGGGTAGGATTAAGAATGTAGAATAAGGTCATGCAGAATAAGGCATTAATATATGCTTAATAAGTACTAATAAACAGCTAATATTCTTGTAATACGCATGCTAATAAGCAACTAGTTAAAAAACCCTAAAATAAAGTGTTACCAAATTTTCATTTTTAGGTGAACTATCCTTTATGATTAGAAATATAAATTATTTGTGAAAAATAAATTACAGTATATAACGTTTGTAATTAGTACAGTATAGCATGTAGGATTTCAAATGCAAATTCCTGCTTAAACAAGCAGTTAGCTGTAATGGGAGAGAGCTCAAATAACTGTTGTAATAGACATAGCACCCATGATATCACTGACTGACTATAAACCATTTATTTCCAGTTTAATTGCCATTGTAATGCAAATATGTGCCCTACGCCTGTGGTGGATCCAGTAAAACCCCTCTGTCTGTTCTTATTTGAGTCTGAGTCTGGCTAATGTGTCCTCTCAGTGGCAGCAGCCTAACAGCATATTAACGAGCGGAGCCCAGTTTTAACCGGGCCGGGATGAGCTGTGCATGTGGGAGAGAAGAGACTCTGATGTTGCTTTATAGCAATTAGATGTTACGCTGCTGTTCCCTTCTCTTGCCATCCTCCTTTTTTTCCTCTCTCGTCTCCATCCCCCCATTTATCTCCCTTTTCTTGCCTCCTCCAATGTACTTACGCTACAACCAATGTGCTTATGCCACCAACACAGGGATCAATTTATCCTATTGAATGAAGCCTGTTTCCATGCTGTCCTCTCTAAACGCTATTTTATGTGTATGTTTAAACTTATTTGTTGGTTGTCAGTTTTTGCATATCATACGATTTTTGAATGAAATTTAGACACCATGAGAATATAAATATGGACACTCACACACACTCTGATACACTGTTCCTTTCTGTGATTTTATGAGATAAATCGTTCACCATTTCTATTTTTGTGACAATGTCCTATACACTGTACACTGTAAATACTGCATCTGTGAAGCTTCTTTCTTTTAACATAATCAATGACATGGGCCTTATTCCCAAAATAACATTTCTCTGTCAGCTAAAAATAGCCCGAAATAAAACCTAAAGAGGAAGCAAAGCCTGGAAGAGAGATCTGCCTTTGCAGTGCACAAAGAGCTCTGCTATTGATAGTCCTTTGCATTTGCAACTGTCACTATCTCTGTTCCAAGACCTAGCAAGACCTGGCTTCTAATGAGAAGACTGTTCAAAATGATGTAACTGAATTAAGCTGCCACCTAAGATACCTCTAGGTAGAATCTAAATGCTTTTCTATCTTTTGTGGAGAAGACAACTGTATCTATTTCAAAATCTAGTTCATAAAACTTCAGTGTAAAACAGACTATTAGGTTTTCTTATTAGGACATCATAGTTCAACAATTTAGTGTTTCCTGAAACAGTAGATTCAACGAACATTCTCAGACAGCATCGTACATTTGTGTGGTGTGAACTACAGATCTCAACCTGCGGTTAAAAGCAGTTTCTTATTTTCTTGTTTCTATGTCATGTGGACTAGATTAGATCAGGCTCTTGGGCACAATAAGCAGGTTAAGCAGTTTTTTTTTTTTTTTTTTTTTTTCATTCCATATATATACAAATTTTATTCTACATCTTTTAGTTTGTAGAGAATTAAAGCACCATTTTTGAAGAGTGCGTAAATCAATATTTGTAAATAAAGCATACCAGAGAACAAAAATAGCGAAGTATGTTTATTATTTACACCAGTAATCTGACATTAATTTGATCTTGAACTGATTAATTAGCAGAATTTATTACCTGTGTGATGTCATTATTGACGGCTTATTCTGTATGCTGAACCAATGTTGTTCGAAAGACTGATATGTTATATGGTTTTGGGAAACAGTCATGACTAGCTAGTTAATTTCTCCAACAATGCATCATATTATGGTAGATATTAATATGTAAATGGACTAGACTATTGATTAAAAATAATATTAATCAACCTAGGCTCATTGGGAAAATGTGCCTGGTGACATTTCTGCAAAATGATATTATCTGAAATATATGAACATGAATCTGGCAACATTTTACTATGTTGGTTGTTGTACATATCACGGAAGTTCGGAAATGAAATGTCCGGTAATTGATGCTAAAAGGTTAATGCTCTATCACATTTTTAAAAAAACATACCACCTACACTAAACTCTACCCTAAACCTAACCGATAGTGTTAACAAAAGCAAATGTGAGATAAAAACACATTTTCTGAACCAACCATGCTATTTTAGCTTGCTCTAGTCTCTTTTGTCAAGCATCATGACTCTTACATACCTGAGCGCTCTACATCACGCCTGCAGTGAGCTATCAAGCAAATTCACTTCATCAGAAAAGCCATATGGAGCTGGTTATGTGATGCAAACATCAAAATGTATTATTTTACAAATCATACATTATAGTAAAACATGTTTTGAGGTCATAGTATTGTGCAAGGAGCCATGTGAAAATCTACTCCTAATAATTTGTGTAAAGGACTAAAAGTTGTTTTTATTTTACTGCCACTTAGTGTTCATTTCAGCTGGAAAATGCAATGTATATGGACTTTTGCGAAAATGTTGGTAGAGGCATGTTTTTTTTTCCCAATGAGCCTATGTTGGTTTTCATTTTATTTGACTGTAAGTAGCAGGGACAGCTTTTGGCGCAGATACATCATATCAACTCAAAACCATAATATTTCTATAATTCATAATCAAAACTCATTGTCCAAAATGCATAATCAAAAGCATAATACAGCCATTTCATAATCTAAACTAAAATTCATCAAAAAATGTAATTTTAAAAATGTTAAAGGCCTTCTCAAGTGAAGCGATGCATTTGTGTAAGACAAATATCCGTATTTAACAAGTTATAAAGTAAAATATCTAGCTTCCGCCAGACCACCTTCCATATTCATCTTATGAAGAAAGTGTAATACACCTCGCAGTTTAAAACACATACGCTACGCTCTATTCAACTTACGAAAAAAGCTTCACTGACGCAACGTCAGTTACACTTTCTTCATAAGTGTAAATCCTTTACTCAAAGTTAGCTACAAGTACAAATACACATTTAAACTTAATGGACTGTAAGATTATATTGAGTTGTTTTTACATCAATGGCTTATTTCACTACAATCTAATGTATTTTTTTTTCTTTTTGTCATTATTTGCTGGAATCAAACTCTGTTAGACAGAATATAGCTGCAGCAATCTGTATTTTTCAAGAAATCTGTTTTGTCAGCTAGTAGTCATTGTGTATGAAACTATTTTGATAGTACATCGCAGGACATTTGGATGTTATGAGGTAGCCTGTCATAGTGTTTTCTGTTGCTTTCTGTGATGGATGATATATCCTGGCAGAGTCCGTTTAAGTGGTTTCCATGTTGACTGCGGTGATCTGTTACCACAGCTAGTTCCTAATAACAATTATAGGTGGACTAACTGAACTCTATTTTTCACTATATCTGTCTACCCCCCCAACTCTCTGTCATTGCTTTGCCCTCTTGTGATCATAGGGCGGAGCATGCCAAGTTGCTCTGCCAGGCTGCCATGTGCTTGGCACAGAGGAGAGCGCCAGTGAATCAGCCTTTTCTCTGAGCAGTACTCCCAGTACTGCAGTGGGAACCGCACACACGCGCACGCACACACACACACACACACACACACACACACACATATATAGTGAAAGAATTCAGGACAGTTTTGTTCTCTTTAATGCTTTATTTAGCAAAATCGTAACACTAACATAACACGCTCTGTTTGTTATATTGGGATTTAGCTGTAAACTTCTTACTGATGCGATCAAAACTGTCAGAAAATTAAACATTTCAGATCAAATGTTGTTTTCTTCAAATGATGAAGTTATGGAATTCATGTTATCTTGAAAAAGAGCAAAGCATTTGGGTTTAGGAAATTAATGGAATTCAAAGGATTATTACAGGCCTGTCACTTTTTTTTCAATTTTATGTAATTGCCCCATTCCTAGTTATTAACTTCATCGATATGAGTAATTTATTTACACAGTGGCCTGTTATTCAAAATAGCACATTTTCACAACTAGCAAATGAACTGTGATCTGCAGATTACTGTAACTATAATAGAAGTGGCATTTTTATGTTATTACATAGGTATTACTTTGTAATAATGACGTAATTACATCAAAATGGTGTAAAAATATTATTCTATAATATATAAATACATTTTAGGTAATGTTTGTCCAAATCTTAATCAAATTATAGATATCTAAAATGATACAAGAACAAGAGCTAAAAATAAAACACTCATGGCCCTCTCTCAGGGGCAGCAATGAGCAGCCTGCTGTAATTTAGAGATTCATATTGATCTTTTTTAATAGAGAGATGATGAGGCCTCTATGTGCTCATGAATTATCCCTTGCTAATAAAGACACTCTTGCCAACACTTAATTGATGCTTGAAATGAGCGTGTGTCTTTTGATAGGATCATGGATAAATGAGCAATATCAACATTTGTGGACCCACAAAATACTGAGCAAATGTTATTATAGACACTTATTGATCTGTAAGTGATCTAAGTTATTTGGCAGACTTAAGTGTTGAAAGAATAAATTAAGTTTACCAAATAGGATTAACATTAGCAGTTGGTGAAAGGTTGAATTTGCAAGATGAACACTGAATATGTAAAATATTGTGTTAACCATTAACTTGAAGGAACCAAGAATGAGAATACACACACAAGCACACACATGTGTATTTAAAACTAACAGTAATGGAAACTAAAATACATTGTTACTGTACTAAGTACAGGTATCTCTACTTTATCAGAGTATTTTTATTTTGAGAAACTTTTACTTTTACATCACTACATTCCAAAGCATAATACTGTACTTTTTTACACAACTACATTTCATAAAAACATATCATTGCTTGTTATTTCAAACTGAAGAAATCGAGACCTGCTCGTGAGGTCTGATTCGTGAACAAGATGATTCTTTTCTGTTAACCTGAATTGATTCTTAAATCACACTGAATGATTAATTCACGAATTATGAACGAATGGACTGATCCGATTGCAGCTGTTCTCAACACAACAACTCTCTAGCCAAGTTTCGATCTAGTTTTCCCTTTGTTTTGTTATCGACAAAGCCAATATGCGCAAAAAATTTTCTTATATCGCTAAAAAATCTGCCCATGAGCCGTTTTCATACATATATCGCTAAATCATAGCTATTTTTTGCATATCCCAAATATTTGTAAAATGTACAGTGTAATGAGACAATTAAATTTCGCCAGTAGGCTACTGCTTATTTTCACATATATGCCTAATGTTATTGAATTAGGCCTATCGAGCAGCTCGTCTGACATGGCTTTACTGCCATTTAGATGCAGTTCATTTGTCCCATATGAAAAAACATTTAGGATCCATAAAAAGACTGGTACACTGAAATATTCAGTCTTTGCATATTGCAACAATCTTTAATGCCTTGAACATTCAAGCCAGTCGTGGTTTGACGCGGCCTAGAACGCATTCAAAGCAAAAGATCATTCAAAGCAAAAGAGTTATTTGTTCTGGTTTCAGAGTTCAAAAACATCAAACTGATCAAAAACATAGAATTGCAGTTGATTTCAGAGACAGATGCGGCTGTGACCTACAACATTTTATTTGTGTATTTAAGCTTTTTTGAATGGTCTGCATGCATTAGCTAAACTGAGGCTTATTGTCACATAACATTTCTAAAATTCTATTAGAGCTTTTGGAGTCAACCACTTTATTTTCCTAATTTATCTGAGATACTGTAATTCTATAGACCTAATTAATAAATTGTACTTATACAATTATTTCATTTATAAGTGTCATGTTTGTGATTTTTATTTGTCATGTAGCCTAGAACCGCTTCTGATCATTAAACTGAAACAGACTCGCGATTTTATGACAGTAGTACTTTTATTTATTCAGATACAGAAGCAACATTTCTGTATTCTGTTTTACCTTACTTTTTGTCAGCAGTGAGAACTCCAACAGTCTTCCTTAATTTGACAGACACCCCGCTTATTTTTGTCAAGTTGCAGAGATTTTCAAGTCACTATTTTCCTTGTGATGCACCTTTGAACTAGGCCTACAGAAAAACAGTGCTTTAACGGGAGCAAAACCATGAACGCGGACTCTGCATGTATAGTATATTCTGTCATGTGGCCACATTTATTTGCGTTAAAGCCCTTTTTTTTTTCCAACAAAAAGTTTCCAAACCAATTTTTGCAACATTTTAAGTATCGATATAGAATTTATGCGCTAAAGATAAATGGAAAAAGATTGTGTCGACATTTGAGAAATATTATCGACAAATGGCTTTCCATCAGCTATATCGCTAAACATTTTGAAGCGCTAAACTTTTTTTCGCAAAAAAAAATTATTGTATGGAAACCTGACCACTGATCCAGTCAAAAAGCGAGTCTCCAGATTCATTGAATTGTTCATATCTGACTCAAAATGAGCCAAGAACCGGCAGATCTTTAAAGCTTGAGTGTGCACAACTAATGGCATAAATGTTGCATAGTTACTAATGCTGAATTTCAGTATTGATTATTGTAAATTAAAATCATATAGGTCATGTCAGTTATTTGTGAACTAAATCTGTTGTAAAAGGGCATGGGTTTAAGCCCATTGTCTAGTTTGTATTGTATGTTTTAAGACTTAAATACAGTAAAAATACTTAAGTGCTTGTACTCAAATGGAAAATTTTACTGGAGTATAGGTAACACTTTGGTTCGATGGTCCACTTTAGACATTCTACTAACTATAAGTAACTTTGCTACTACATGTCAACTAACTCTCATTAGAGTATTAGTAGACTGTCTGCTTAATATCTGCTAACACTTTATTTTGATGCTCCCCCAACAGACATTCTGTAATTAACTCTCATATACATGTACTACATGTACTTATTCTACTAACCCGAAACCTAACACCTAACTCTAACCTAACAGTCTATTAACAGTCTCTTAATACTCTAATGAGAGTTAGTTGACATGTAGTTGAAAAGTTACTTATACTTCAATGAATATCTAAAGTGGACCATCGAAATAAAGTGTAACCAAATGATATTTTATTAGGGTGTCTGTACTTTTACTTAAGTATTTTATTTGTGTACTTCATCCTCCAATGCAAAATAATGACACAATGGGCTGAAGTCATGTGCAGTGATCTGTAGTTGACTCATGTCTAGCATGATGATGGCTGCTATTGGTCATTGCTTTCCAACCAGTCCTAAGGGAGCACTTGGCCCGGCTCAGTCTGGAAACCTGCGCAGTATTCTGGGAAGGTGGCAGAGGCTGGGGAAAGGGAAAAAGGCTGAACAGAAGTGCTGACTCATTTTAGAGCTGATAAGGGGGAGCTGCGAGACTAGAGACATGAGTGAATGCAATTTCCTCCACAGCTCAGAGAAACACTCATTGGTTCAGCAGGGGTCAATAGGATGGCTGGTATGGAGATTGCACTTCCAGGCAAGTCCAGTCTGGACATTTAGACATTTACAAAACCCATCTCTGGTCGTTAAGTGCTTCTAACCATTCACTTGCGATCCACGGTCCTCTCGCTTTACAAACTTCTAGTTTTCTTCCTACGTAATGCAAATAGAAGGGAGGCGTGAAAATAAACTTAACAGCAAATTTACATGCCCTATGGACATGTCACTCAGTAATAGGCGGTGTAAACGTGAAAGCTACCCCAGATCTCTATTATGACTCAGAAGATCTAAAGCAAATGCTAATGGATGCTGTCTGTTATGTAATTTCAATGAAACCACTGTCCTGGAGGCAAAATGGAGTCTGTTAAGAAAATCACAGACAAAAGAAACAACCCCAAGGGCACTGAATTCATATTTTATAGTACATCTAGTTATCATGGTGGGTGTATGTTTGCATTGAAGTGTAGTGGTATATGATACATTCTTACAGGTTTTTTATATGCTTTTAACACCATTATAAAGAGAGATATTACAGAAAAATACTTTCACTTTCAATTATGATTTGTGATTTTGATGATAGACTACTGGCCAGCAAATATTGTAATAATAATCGTGTCTTTGAAACAAAGGGGTCTTTCTTATGTTTAAAATTACTGTTTGTATTATATATTATGTTTATATGTATTTGCACATGAAAAATATGCTTGTTTAAATCTAGTATACGACTGATACCCGATATGTAAATGGATATCTTTCTCTGCCATCTCTGTCCCTGGTGCTGAGAAATGTACCATGTGAGAAACGTTTTTGTTTTACTATTAATCTGCAATCTAAGTTACTAATGAACATATTTAGCTACAGAGTAACATGTATTCCTTTTTTTAGTTCTTTCATATCAAGTTAATGTTTTATGGGTTCCTTGCTCTTCTAAGTGATGTTGTTCTCATTAAAATTAATATTAAATCCCCCAAGGCCAGAAAGAAAACAAAAAGATAGAAACCACAAAGTGATATTAGAGGCATAGGTAATACTGGTATTTTGCCATGGACAGGGTTGAAATATGGTAACACTTAGTCCATTTTAGATATTTTACTAACTATAAGTAACTTTGCAACTGCATGTCAACTAATCATTAGAGTATTAATATCTACTATAGATAGATAGATTGTTCATACTATCTGACTTATGATAGCAACCTGAGTCGTAACAAAGCACTTTTTGCCAGAGGAGAACTGGCCCCCCGACTAAGCCTGGTTTCTCCCAAGGTTTTTTTCTCCATTTTAACACCTGTTTGCCACCTGATGTCACCTGTTGGAGTTTGGGTTCCTTGCTGCTGTCGCCTTTGGCTTGCTTAGTTGGGGACACTTGACAATTGACATTTGATATTCAACAGTGCTTTGATCTACCTGCATTGACACTATTCCTTAAGAGCTGCTGTGCAGCCAAAATAATGTACCAGTTATCACTGTAAAGCTGCAATTAATTGTAAATTAATGAGAGTTAGTTGACATGTAGTTGCAAAGTTACTTATAGTTAGTAGAATGTCTAAAATGGACTATCGAAATAAAAGTGTAACCATATACAGATCGATTGTGCAAAAATATTTGAATGCTTAATGATGCAGTTGACCAAATCATAAACAAATATTAACGAATAGGGGTGTAACAGTACACAAAAATAACGGTTCGGCACATACCTCGGTATTGAAGTCACGGTTCGGTACGGATTCGGTACAGCATTAGGGGGAAAACTAAACATAAAATTTATTTTTTTCTTTTTTATTAAACAGTGGTTTACTGAACAAATTGTGTCTCTGTCTTTAAATAAATTCACTTATAATTAAAATTTAAAATAAAAAAATCTGTCTCAGCTAATGCTGTGCACTATATACAGGGAGCACTTGCTTGAACATTACTATAATATTAAAGGTTACAATTAACAACAGAGCCTAAATTATTACAGTTTTTCTCAATTGCTAAAACACAATTCATGAAACAATTCACCATTTTCTCACAATCTCGTACAAACTTGTACAAACATCAAACTTCCACGTCAAAATCAAATATTTCAGTCAAAAACTTATTCACTTCTGTCCATCAAACATTGGGCTCAGATGACGCACAAAACCTGCAAATACACAGACTACTTTCCTGCCCAGTGAACACTGGTGAGATCAATTCAAAACACTGTAACAAAAATACCTCTTATTGGTATTCAGGAATAATTTTGCACCTCAGTGTCTATTACAGTATGCAACATAAATGAAAGAGCGCAGATAAAGTAAAATGCAACAATGAGCTTTAAGAAAAATTATTTTCATTTCACTAGTGTAAAGTGATCTTACAGGAGATGAAAGTAGATGAAGTAGTTGATCTTACAAGAAGAAGAAAAGTTCAAAAACCAAAGAACTAAATATTAAATGTGTATGCAACACAGTACAGTATACTGTCAATTAGAGTAATACATAAATAAAGAAATAAATTCGTCATCCTCTGCACCTTCAGCCAAATTCCATTACAGTATACAGTTTCTTGGTCTTCTGACAAAAGACTTTCTCTACCTTCCTTAGGCAGTCGTCTCTCAAAAATACAGCACATAAAAAAAATAAAAAATAAAAACGGCTACAAATAAATTTGACAGTCACAAATTTGAGGGTGTACATGTGCTACAGTTTACAGAATAGTAAAATTTCTCTCATATAAGTACTGTATGTGTAAGTAGTATAAGACCCTGTCAACGATTCTAGAATGCAATTTCTAAAGCACAATCACCTGTGCTCTTGTTTATATTATCCCGATATCCCGAGATTCTGATTGGTGTGTCATCATTTTTGCTACTGAATGTTTACTGATGGATAAATGTATGCTATTTGAGTTTACATAGTGACACTTGAGTTAATTATACTATGTGTTTTCTGAATGAGAACATGGTGAAACCACTGTAAAATAAGGGCATTTTTGTGTAGAGTTGTGCAGAAATCATTAAGAAAATTGGAATGTGTGTGAAAACAAGTGAAATAGTTTTGAGAAATGTGTCTTTGTTTTGAGAATTGAATAAATGGTTTGGGAAATTGTGTCAAATGAAGTTTGTTAGCAATTGAGGAAAACTGTAAATTAAGTTGGTGTTTATTTTTAGATATAATAATCAACACTCATAAAAACTATATGCAAACATGTAAATTGCATATAGGGCAGTTTTTGCATTAACTTAAATTTGTTTCTACTCCAATTCGATGTTAAAATATATTCATTTACACAGTGGCCATCATAACTTGTTTTCATGACATATATATTTAAACATACATTAAACATATACATTAAATAATCAGGACAGAGTAAGTAAAATATAATGAATATATAGACTAATATAGTGCATATATGTCACAGAGACACAGCCAACACCCACCAACACCAACGCGTCGTCACCAGATCTCCACGCTCCGCCCACTCGTTCACTCTCCCCTAAGTACTGATCACGAGCACATGCACCTCATCTCACGAGCACTATAAAGACTCTTACTCCCCACACTTCATTGTCTGGTCTTGTTGTTACATACCTGGACTCCTTACCCGCTACTTACCTGTGTCATCCTGCTGTCCCAACTCTGTCTCCTGTGTCCTGTATCCCGTGTTCTCCCACCGATCACCTATCAAGGAAACACTACATTAGTCTCCAGCTAAGTGACTGTAACTACGTGCTTGCATCTTGACTCACCCGTTTACTGTTGTCTCCTGTGTTCGTGCCTCTGTCAAATAAACACCTGCTTACACTTACCTCTCTGTCTCCATCTGAGTCTGACAATATATGTAGCGAAAGAGTTCATTTCTCTAGCGAACTAACAAGCAGTGAACACTGAATGGTAAATGCTACGTGTTTACAAGCTGATTCACTGATGTCTTTCCGCCATTGAAACACTGATTGAGCGATTACACAAGACACGTTTCAGTAAGCTGTACAGTATTTTTCAACATACCTTCAGATGTTAATTTATTATTTCTGTAACTAGTATTAAAGAGGAAGAGATGATCACGGTCACTCGCGCTCCGCGCTGCCGTTTGAACTGAGGCGCCTATACAGCGATCTGTCACGCCACATCAAAGAGCGACAAAATGGCACAATGATTTATTGTTTGAATTTTGTGATAAAATGGACAGAATTTAAGGGATGAGACTTTGTTTCTTATTGAAATTAATAAAACAAAGAGCTTATTGCGATTATTGTTGGTTAAAAATGGTGGTTAATCGGCTACAATTCTGTATTTGTTGGTACATGTGTACCGAACCGAAAGACACGTACCGAAAAATTCCGGTACGAATATGTGTACCATTACACCCCTAATAATGAAATAATAAAATATGCTTTGTCATATGCCTCTGACATGCACTCATTGCTATTCCTGTAGCCATTTCTCAACATTCATGTAAACACTGATGTAAGTGTCATCATGTCAGACCATTCAGAAAAAAATGATCATCCATGCTCTCCTTGTTTAAGACACTGTGTAGGTAGCCATTTACAAAAGAATAATCAACAAAAATTTGAGGAATTTGATTGATTTGTGAACTAAATGATTATTCATTGATTAGAAAAAAGGGACAGGTCTGTTCATTCCTGTTGAAAGGATTTTCCTCCCTGTTTGTTTCTCTCATTTCTCTTTCTCTCACTCCCATCGTTTTTTTCAACTGCAGTGGAGTTTGGCTTTAAATAGCTGAGCTTTGACAATTGTCTGTGTGCTACCTACACACACGCGCACACACACACACACTTACACACACACACACACACTCACACACACACACACACACAAACACATGCACGCACATACATCCTCTCATCCTACTCAGGAGCAGGAGGGTTGAGCTGGGCCTGAGACATCTGGGTGGATCTCAAACAGGCGTGTGGGCAGCCATGCATTTCAAGAGCCAGGGAAACTGACAGCCTGCTCTTTACTTTTCAACACTCTCTCTCTCTCTCTCTCTCTCTCTCACACACACACACACACACACAGCCATACTGGAAATCAGTTAATGTTTATATCAGACAGCAAGGCACATTTAACAAGACCTCAGTGTATGATGAGACTGGTGTTTGTGCTGGCTTCAGCATCTTAGTGGAAATAAGGAGAGTAAGTGGCTTTTATTTGATTATGAGAGGATAAATTCCCAGCAACCTCTATAACTGGACCATGATTCCAACTAAACCTACTCCATGAAGCGATAGTCAACAAATTTAGTGCTAATTTGCAGGTCATATCCACACTACACAACCACAAAGAGATAAATTGCTAACTCAGTGCCACTAGCATTGTTGGGGAAGCTACTTTAAAACTGTAACTTGTTAAGCTAAAAGCTATTAACTCTTTCCCTGCCATTGACAAGATTTTCCATCATTTATGACACCACACTTCCTCGCCATTGACAAGTTTTACACGTTTTCAGTGTTATACGGTATTACGCATCTTACGCTGTTACAGAGTACAGCATCTCCGGATCCAAAAACGAGCAAATGAGATAATCTGCATAAACTTGAAGGAGCGTATAAAATTAAGGTTTAATTAAGGTAATTGTAATTAACTAATGTGATCATCAAACATTCAACAGCATATAAATCAAAATGTTGCTAACAGAACATAAATAACTACACTGCAGCTATTGCCTCTGTAAGCTTGCATTCATCTGCCTCCATATTTGACTGCAGCACCTACATCTCCAAATCCAATCAACAAATGATGCGTTGAAGCATCTATATTTTTTCTTTTTCAAAAATATTTTACATTTGGATGTTACTACATCTATTTAATTTAAGTAAATTATTCTAGTATCTGTACCTCATTGGTGTATTTTTATTTAGGGAATTTACTTTTACTTCAATTCCAAAGCTTAATATCTTACCTTTTACCCCACTACATTTCGTTAAAACAATGTTCCTTGTTATTTTAAATTGAAGAAATTGAGACCTGATAATTGTGTCCTATTCATGAAAGAATCATTTGAGACAATTCCTTTCCATTCAGTCGGTTCACAAATCACACTGAACCATTTATTATATTGAACTGATAAATGATCCAGTTGCAGCTGCTCAAGTGAATGACTCACTGATTTAATGATCCTTTTAGAGCAAATCTCGCTGAATTTGTCCTACTCAAAATCAGCCAAGAACTAGGAGCAATTTGATTATCAGCTTGAGTCTGTGATGGAATTTACCTGATGGTGTGAAAAGTAAGTTAGTAATATTGAATTTTGGGATCTTTTACTGTAAAAGAAAATCATATTTAGGTTTTAATTTACTGGAAGTTGTGTGTAAACTAAAGGGTTAGTTCACCTAAAAATGAAAATTCTGTCATTTAATACTCACCCTAATGTCGTTCCAAACCCGTAAGACCTTCATTCATCTTCGGAACACAATTTAAAATATTTTTGATGAAATCCAAGAGATATATGACTCATCTTTTTTTAAGCAACGAGTATTGGCCGATGCTGTTCGTGTGAAAAGCACGATGCACGTGCGTGATGCTGACACAGGAACCGGCCAATAATGAGTCGCCATCCTGACATTGAACCTGGAAGCACTGGATGTAAACAATATATGAGAATGACACAGAAAAGAAGATATTGTTAAATAAAG
Organism: Elopichthys bambusa; assembly: GCA_037101425.1. Lineage (NCBI taxonomy): Eukaryota > Metazoa > Chordata > Actinopteri > Cypriniformes > Xenocyprididae > Elopichthys > Elopichthys bambusa. The sequence goes on from CM074439.1 coordinate 9,138,196, forward strand.
TTGTTATTTTTGTTTTGTTTTTGCGCACAAAGTATTCTTGTCACTTCATAAAATTAAGGTTGAACCACATTGATGTTTTTAGTACCTTTCTGGACCTTGAAAGTGTTGATTATATTGCCGTCTACGGATGAGTCATATGCCTCTCGGATTTCATCAAAAATATCTTAAATTGTGTTCCAAAGAAGAACAAAAGTCTTACGGGTTTGGAACAAAATGAGGGTGAGTAATTAATGACAGAATTTGCATTTTTGGGTGAACTAACCCTTTAAGCAAAATCTGCAGTAAAATGCAAAGATCTGAAGCTCATGGTATGATGTGCTTTTGTCTTTCATCCACCACTTTAAATCTACACTAAATACAAGAATCAAAACTAGAAAACATAATGATTTACTCAACTGCATCAAAAACACAGCAACATTTAACTAAATATTTAACTACAAAATGAAGATACGGGGTCTGATGATGATTTACTGTATTTATTTGGTTCTTGAATCGTTTATTTAGAGGAACCGTCTAAACAAATTGATTCACTAACATGAATCAGACCAAATATGATTATTGCCTTGGATCGCTCAGCCAAAAAGCTGTGAGTATAATGCCCTGTGGGACAAAACACAACAATATTACATCTTGTTGTAAAAGTAGCTTGTTACTGGACAAACTATAGTGTTTCAAAAACAGTTCTAATGTAACGCTACTGGCAAATGTAGTTAAGTTAGTAATGTTAATCTACAGAATTAATTTCTGCACACCACTCTATCTTTATATGATAAGCTATGGTGACCCTGATGTCCAGCCTTTGAGAACAAGCACCGGGGGTCTCCATCTTTTCAGAAGTGTGAGCATAAACATTAGCAGTATCTCTGCCTGCTCGGTGGGGGCTTGGGGCAGACAGATGGAATCTATTAGAAAAAGAGCTGGTCTATGGAGCTTGTGATGGCTTACACACACACACACACACACACACACACACACACAAAATACGCTCTATTTAGACTGTAACATTTGCCAAAGGGGATGTCACATGATGTAGTCAAATCAATGGAGCTTCCTCATTTGCCATCACAGGAGGAAATGTATATTCCCACATTCTCTTTCTTCTCTTCTCCATCTGTCTCCCTTTCTTGCCATCTCGCTGCTATTCTTTTATTCACCCTCTATGATTCTCTTATAGATCATATAGTGTAATAGATTATGTTTTTCATTCAAATGGTTCTTTGCAGAAGAAAAAATATTCAAAGATGCTGGGACTAGTTGTCAGTTTTTACTCCAGTGGATATTTTTCAAGCCCTTCAAGCCTTGACTATAAAAAGCTAGGTTACACTTTATTTTACAGTGCTGTAGTTACATTGTAATTACTCAAATAAGTGCTGAGTACTATTAATTAACTACATGTACTTAATATAGAGTTACGCTTAGGGTTAGGGTTTGGTTTAGGGTTAGGGTTAGGGTTAGTTACTTGTAATTATGCATAATTTACTGTTATTACTATAGTAAGTACATGTAGTAACGTGTAACTACGGCACTGTAAAATAAAGTGTTACCAAAAGCTATTCTACTATTATTGTGCAAGAAAAAATATAAAGTTCATTGAACACATATTAACTAATAGCGCAGCATGTTTCAGACTATATGGGACAAGTTGTCAAAATGGAACTTGCCATTAAACATTAAAAAGCAAAGTTATTTTTCTTTCATCGCTTAGGGATTAATACCTGTTCAAAATACCTGAGCATCGGTATACTGTTATTTTTACAAATTTACATTATTTGCGCGAGTAGATTACATACAAAGTCAATGTAAAGACGCAAATAGATACAAATTTGCGGCAGGTGACACAAATGATGAGAATTGGGCAACACGATTGCCGTGAATGCACAATATTTGCCTCAATCACGTCTTCTGCACAAGTAAAAAAATTTCAAATAGAGCGGGAAATTCACATCACGTGTTGTCACGCAAGTCAATCAGCGAAGAGCTTATTGACACGTCTGGTTTGACATGTCTGGTTGTATCAGAAAATGGAAGAGAGCATTATTGTAGCCATCTAGACAAAAAAGGAGATAGCTTGGAGAAAATTAAGCGAGGACGTTGGATGTGCGTAAGACACTCCTCATCGCACAATGTGTTTATTTGCGTGAGTAACATGAAAAAAAAATAAACTTACGTGTAATCTAGAGCGAGTAACGCAATGCGAATATTCGTTTCGCTTTTGGTGCGCACACCTACACTTACACTACATATTTACCTACACTATGAATATGTAAATATGTGCTGCACATTTTGCTCTCAATAACAAAATAAAGACAACAAAAATGGCTGGTGAGAAAACAGCAGTTAAGAAAGCATCTGATCATAACGATCTCTGCAACAAGCTCTGCAATTCAGTACTCTAGTCAAGTCAGGTCATTTCACGATTATATATAGCACTTTATACAATATATTGCTTTAAAACAAGGAGCTTTACAGTATTAAACATGAAAAACAGTGCCATGTTTTCAATTAGAATTACTACTTCAATTTCTACTATAAAACAGCTTTCCAGTGTGTTCATGTTTTTAGTCGTGTCTGACCTTGATGGACTGAACAGAAGAAATTCATTGAAGGAAATGTCCACATCAAAGAAGGTGGAGCCTTAGAGCACACCTATTACATAATTGCTATGGACCAATGGTAGTTTAAGTGTTTACCAACAAGAAAGAACTTTTACAGAAAGTTATGCTGGGTACACACCACAAGATAATCGGACTGATATTGGGCTGATTTCTCCCCTTCCGACAATCCTAGGTAACGTCCCGATGATCTTGATGGTTCTACAGATTATTTTATCAGATTTTCCTGTGGTGCGAGGTGTGTTAAGAGTGACTGAATCTGTTTGGAAGAACGTCAGAGCTCGTAATCATAAATATTTAAGATGTTGAGCGCACGCTCTGGAGATTATCACGTGAAACGAAACACTATCCAATTAGAAAGTGAGCTGACAGAAGACGGAAGCATAACAAATGAAGTCATGGCACAGCACAAAGTTAAATGGATTTGGACAGCAGAGATGGAGGATCATATTATTGATTTGTGGCAACACCACTAGTGTTTATACAACGTGTCCTGTAAAACATACCAAAATCATTCCAAACACTATCATTGCAATTTTTTCCTGCCTATTGTCCTGCCTATATGTTTGTTCTGAAGTGAGAGATTTTGCGAGATTTCCCGTGTTCACAGTCAGGACTCTGGTTGAAAATCTGTTTGTGTGTGGTGTGTGGTGTGCTGTCTTTGTCACATCACAGCACACCACACACTATAGGAGCAAAATGGTTAAATCTAGGATTTTTTTGTCCTCATGTTCGTGGTCTCTCACATTTTCAAAATCTTATAAGATTTAAAAAATCTTATTTGGACCAACTTGCTCCTCACAATCACAAAATGTAAGTGTAATTAATTATTGATTTATTTTATACAGTGTTCAAAATACATGTGTTTTTAGCTATGTTGTATATGTCTCCGGCTAACCAGCTAACTCAAGTTATTACTGTCTTAGTGAAATACTTCTGCTAATTAGCTGTTGGCCACTATTACCTAAAACTGTGTCCATTAATACAGATTGTCTGTCGTTCTTACTACTTTGAGTAATGATAAAGGCTGGAGCAAGATTTGTTTTACAAACTTTAATGTTAAATCAGTCATTCACATTAGTGCTTGGCTAACGTATGCACTGTTGATACAGTTAATGATAAAGTTACCACATGTGCACCACAATAAATTAGAAATATACACAAATAGAAACAAACATCGGTTTGTTGATGGACATACACTTGTTAATGCTGATAGTGAGGAACTACATCTCATAATGTACCTCAAACTAAGAAACTCAAGTCGTTCTTGTGATGGAGGCTCGGGTTGAATAACTATTTCTTCTAATGTTTTATCATCGGACTCGTGCTCAGATTGATATGGTAAAATCGACGCCATCGTTACTGTCTTTACAGTGTGTACAATCGCGGAGCTTTAGGAAGCATACAGAGCTGAATTAGTTATGGTAATGGGCGTTTGTTTCCGTTGTACACGGTAGACCAATCACAACAGACTGGGCCGTCTGGCCAATCAGAGCAGAGCAGGCTCTCGGAAAAAAGGGATTTAGAAAGACTGATTCATCCGTCGAGTCGTTTGAGAATCATTGAACAATGTGGTGATATGCAGTGTATATTATGAGAAAATGAAAGTGTTTTTTGACCTTGGATGCATGTAAACCTTTGTAGGAGACCTCCAAAACAAGATTAGGAACCTTTCAAATCCAAACAGTATTCTTTACCATTGACTTCCATTATATGAACAACAATAACACCACCACCATTTCTCAAAATATCTTCTTTTATATTCCACAGAAGAAAGAACAGTTGGATACAGTTGGAATGACAGGTGGGTTTAAACTTGACAGCACGTTTAGGTGAACTGTCCCTTTGAAAACAGTTTTGAACTATAGTAGATGTGATGAAACAGCTGCTAGAAAAAACACGCATTTGTGTAATTTGTCTTTTGACTCCTAACCTCATAGTTACTGAGATTGAGTCCTTCTCCACGTGACAATCAGCACTGGTCTCCCCTATATGCTCCATACATACCTAGTCTCTTGATTCCATCTGTCGCCTCTCCCTCTCGATCCCTCTCTCCTCTGTTACTTCTTTTCCGTCTTACTGTCTAACCTCACCACTGTCTCATGATACATCAAAATCAATAGGGCCATCACAAAGAAACGCATATATGGACAATTTCCTCCCACCATCCCCCACATGCTTTTATTCTCCTCCATCCTTGCTTCAAACTCCAGTAGTGCTGGCTAATCATATCCCCTCTGTGGCATGGCGGAGAAGACAGGAGGCAGACAGACGTTCCTATAGGGTGTGCCCGCTGCCAAACCGCCTGAAACAGTCTTCCTCTTTTATTTCAGAAACACCTCTTTAAGAGACTAAGAATGAACCAAGGGTAGAAAGGCAATCTGATGGTGTGAGTGAATACAATAGCCACCGTGTTCATGCACACATCCGTACACAGATGCATACAATGCTTCCTAATGCCACAAAAGCTCTATGATACATTTAAAATCTTGACATAGGGAGTATTAACAAGTTTAATAATTGTAAAAAATACACACAAATATGCAAACCCACACACTGTTAGTGTCAGTACTGTGGGGTGGCAGCGAGGCGTGTAAATGTGTTCACTTCATTGGGGGTAGGGAGTAGAACCATATTCAGTCTCTATTTTCACACACACGCACAACAGTCTTTTACAAACACTTTTAGAAACGCTTAAATCTTAAGCACTAACACATGTTAATTCAAACGTGTGTAACTCAAACCATTTAGATATGCACACAAAGCTCATAGGTATGCATGCACATGTGAAACGACTAGAAAAAGGCATGAGAATTCAGCCACTATACATTTAAACAGCTGACAAATTGTCCGTCGGTAGTTCAATGTTCAAGATTTCACGTTGTCAAACAACATTATATACAATTAAACACATTGCACTTGCCCTCCCACACCCACCTGCCAATCAAATCGCCTGTCAACGTGAGCCTTGATGGATTTTGGCTGTTTTACTGCAGGGATCTATGTCAATCAAACCTGATACAATACGCCCAACCGACTCGCATCAAATTATCTTTAGCGTGCTGCCCAAGGTGCTCAGATATGTCACAACACCCATGGTTTTATTTAATCCCAGGGATCAGTTTCAATCTCTATAATCCTGACTGCATACATGTTGAAATTTGAGCCCTTTTTGCTTTGACCTATCGAGTTCGGATTCGATAAGTTCTGGATATGGAGATATGGCGTGAGGAACACTACCTTTTATGCTGATCTCTCCAAACATTTTTCTGTCATTGATTTTAGTGACTGCTGAAGACAGTGATGGGTGATGGGACGGCTAATGTAGCTATTCATGCATCTTCACATGCCGATCCGAGCACACGTTCCATTCGTTTTCCGACAGATAAATAAACAACCTTCGCGAATAGAAAAGTGCTTTTAAGACGATATCTGGTTTTCTTTTCGCTCAAAAGCCAAAGCAGAAAACCCCACCCAACAATCCCAGATGCAAGAACGCAGCCGCACACAGTCGAAGCCACACATTCTGCGCACTGTAACTGCATTGACATGTCATTTCCTGCAAATCATGACACGGAGTCATTGTGTTGTTCAGACCCCAGTCAGTGAGTAAATGAAATGCTATAATGAAGCACATAGTGAGAAACACAGCCTCCGTCATCATGGCGTCAACCCCCAGGCACATGATCCCTCAAATTAGTGCCATTAGCATTGATTTATTTTTGATCTGCTTGAGTGATAACTTACTATATTGTATAGGCAAGCTGTTTTTTGTATGATAGAAACTCACTTCCCAGTGCGCACAGTCACACTACTGTCATGTACACCAATTTTACCCTCACTGCAAGCTTACACATGCTGCTTCATCAGCTCACGCACAGCGCGGCAGTGGTAGCGTGCTCATTCTAGCATGTCTCGATGACTTATCCTAATCCTTATGTCTTAGGCAAATACCAATAGCTGAATCAATCTCCAGTGTGAAGGCATTCCCCTTGTTTCTACTCTCTTTTTTTGCTTGAATTTTAATGAAGACAAGGCAGGAGCTCCAATCGGAAGGTGGGAGAGACCACTCACAGTCAGACGGAGGGTGTCGGTGATGGTATAGATGGAGAGTGCTCATAGCTTCCTCTCTCCCTCCCCTCTTCCCGTTCCCCCTCTTGTCAGCACTCTCCCGTGGGTGGTACAACCTGGCAGATTACAAAACACCCCTCCCATGTGTCTCTCTACTCTCTGTGCCAGGGTGAGGCTACCGATCTCATTCTCCTGGAGCGTGTGAGTGTGTGAGTGGAGGTAGGAAGCAAGGATGGAGAAAGAAACATAGTGAACAAGAGCAAGAGGAAGGAAGTATGAAAGAGAGTGTGTGTGAGATCAGAGCTGGGAAGCTCATGGAAGCGACAGGACACAATCAACACCACTGTCTGCAAAGATCACGAGGGGTAAGTAGAGGCGGCAAGCGCGCACACAGACATATATGTACTACACACACTCACTGACATTGTCTATGTGTGTATGCTCTAATGCCTCAGGCCCTGCAGACCATACTTCCTTTATTTGGAGAGTGTGTCTTGTGCACACCACCGGTGATGCCCTTTAAAAGTGCATGTTCTTTTTTTATAATGATCTGTCACATTTTTGTGATAACCTGTCCACTGTAGCGTCACACTAAGAACAGTGACTTCTCTGTCAAGCCCTGATGTGGACGAGGGACTGTCCCTTTTGGGGGACAATGAGACTTTTCAGTGATGCCTTCGGAATTTTCGAAAATACGGAAAATGCACACCTTTATGCGATCAATTTTATGTAACACCGCAAATGCTGTCCAGAAATCACTGCGCAAACCCTGTTCACACCGCATAGAATCGGAAGCGGTTTACATGCAAATACATACACATGGACACATATGTGTTCATTATACTCATTCTCACACATGCACCTTTGGGTGAGATAAAGCAGAGAGTATAGAACTAGCTGGAGTCATTATGAGTATACAAGTCGTCGTTTCATCTAGGCGAAGGTGCAGGAAGCAGCTCCTCTATAGATGCAGAGAGCTCCAGTAAGCCCTGCCCTATGGAATAGATAGAGCCATTTAAGGCTAGAAGTGAGAGACAATTTAGAGACCCCATAGATAACGTTTAGCCTCTGTGCTCTAATAGCTGTAGTTTTGATGTGGGGAAACCTGGGAGGCCAATGTCTCTAAGAGAACTAGTCAGAGGTCAGGTGTGGTCGCACCGTGGCGGCACCTTGCCTAGGCGGTAGTCGACTCTTCGTGTTGACCTGCATACAAATTAACCTTTATCAGAATATTATCTGTGCTACAAATTCACTGTGCAATGTGTAATATTCACAGGAATCTATATATCTAAAATACTTTTGTGTATGTGCTATCAGAACATCTGTGTATTTAGGTAAAGGTAATGTATGTGTGCTATGTATCTCTCTGTGTGTGTTTGTCAGTGGGAGGCTTCATTAGTGAGCTGAGGGAACCCAGGTACATTAGCCTGCATCTCTCACCTGCGTCCATCCACACAGGAGTCTACACTGACATTTCCTCTTCTCAGCTTACCATAATGCAAAAGGCCATTTACCACGTATTACAAAACAACATCCACAGATACGCACTTTATTGCAGATATGCCAAGGAAAATTGCCTCACTGAATGTATGCTCAAGGTCTTAGGTTCATTTTTTGAGCATCAGTGACTATTAAAGGTATTTACCATTCACCATGCATTTAGTTTATCAACAGATAAATGATTTGAAGTGCACATGAATTATGTACTGAATCAACTGAATTTCCCCGTATTGAGTTTTTAGCACAAGGATGTCAGTGTCAGCCGTCTACATTTCCATTATTCACGGACACATATGCGTAAGTGTGTGGTGCACATTTGATGCCATCCTGTGAATAGAACTGACATATGATAATGGCAATTTGATGATGTAGAATGAGCCTCATAAAGCAATAAGGTTCCGCCCGGCGTGTAATTCATACATGGGTTTGCATGATGCCCTGAATAAATGGCCCCTATTGTGGCGCCTAGCTGCTCTACAAACAGCGATTTGGTTGTGCTTGTGCATTTCTCTGTATGTGTGTTCATCACACCCTGAAGAAACACTGACTGATGAGCGTCTAGAAAATTGCACCATATTGAAACCTTTTTAAAATGGCCATAGAGTGAATTATATTTAGGCCTCTTACTCTCATTATCTTAATTGAAGATGACTCATTGACATCTGTCAAGGTTCATTTTAAGCCATGTTTAAAAGTCACTTGCATTGCTCCATAAACAAAACACGATTTAGGTCTCATACGCATTATTTGGATTGTAGCACTTGTTCAGTGTACCATTTGGACTCAGTTGCGCTCCATATGCTCACTGTGGATTTGGGTGTGGTGCCGTACGCAACCAAATGCTGGACTAACCGTGAGGATTTACCTAAGCTGTGTGTCTGCGAGGGGTTGGTTTTTTCTTGTATAAGAGGCAATTAATGTAATTTGTAAACGAGCAGCACTGCAAAGCAAAAGATGCATTTAAGACCACCTATTTCTGACTGTTACCTTGTTATCTGGGATATATGACATAGAGCACCTTAGCATGCATGGCTGACTTTTATTTCAATGTCAGTGGCCATTATTAGCTGCTTTAGAAAAACAGTATTTGTATTTGCAAATGACAGAGAAAGTCTAAGACGAAGACAGTATTTTCGGTATTATCCGTCTTCAGTATTCTGCATTTACTTTAACGTAATATATATAGAATCTATATATGAATGTATATAGTTAAATAATAATAGCATTAATCTATCTCTATAATACGAAGCCCTCCTTGAGGATCCGCTCACAAAATGGCCGTAGAGGCAGAGCTGCCCACAGGCTCTGTGATTGACAGAGAATTCCTCCGAGGATGGATGTGCGCTATATGGTGAGGAGCAGGAAGTGTGTAGGCAGAATCACCAGCGCACCAGGGAGGTTCCTCGTCTTTGTTCTCTAAACCATAACCGTTAACAAAGACAGTTTGAAATCAGTTCATTTTCTAATTAATGCATTTTCCGTCTGTGTTTGTGCAATGCGAATTATGTTAGACGCATTTTAAAAGATGTCAGGAGATAAGGTGTGTGTGTGTGTACAGTACCTGTACCTAAAGCGAATGCATGTGTCGTTTGCTTTGTGTTGACTAAGTGGAGGTTTTGTGATTAGATTGTGTTTACATGTTGAACATTCAAGGTTTCCTTCACTCGTTTGTTTAGTACAGAGTTACAATGGCCGGTTTTAAAAAATAACACATAATTAATATTCATGAATTCATAAATTAGACATTGATTTCAGTGATCTTTCTATTAAAGCAACAAAATTATTTTGCAATGCAAAAGCACATTAGAACTGATTTATCAACCGGTTTAATTTTCACTTATTTTTTTAATTTAAAAAATTCTGCCTGTTAAATAGTATTTAATTGTTATCACAGTCATTTTAATATACAAAATTATTCAGCTACTACATTAATTCAATAATGAATCTCTGGATAAACACATTTCTATGACCAATTTTTGTCTTATAAAAATAATTAAACTCCAACAAGCTCCTTTAAAATCTCTTTAATACAACAATTGCCCCTTTAAACAAAACAGTGTTCAATGTGTCTAAGCAATAAAGTATAGAAAACCCTCATTTAAATCTGCAGAATATTGATTTAAAACAAGCCATTATTATTAGCGTCAATGACGTTATTATGAAAATCGCCTTTACGTGAAGGAATGTATTGGCATGCATTATTCTATTGGTTAATCCTCAGCACAGCACTCACTAATACTAAATTCTATTCAGTGCCACAATAATGCCGATATCAGACAAAAGCTTCTCAGCAGAGCAAATGCACAATACCAACGCTGATTAGTCTATTAAAGAGATAACATGCCTCCCATCCCCCTCCACCCATCTCGATCTCTCTCTTTCTCTCTCACATACACTACCTCATTTTTCTCATTGATTGGTTTCCTATGCCGGAATTAGCCTCCCATTTCCGTTCCTGAACTATATGCTCTATCCAGTGGCTTTTAATCCTGGTCCTGCTGGAGACCCACAGCATTGCACATTTGTATGTTTTTCTTATTTAACACACCTAATTCAGATCTTTAGCTCATTAGGGACTGAACTGAATGAAAAAACGCTTCTCTACTCTCATCTTTCTCTCTTTTCTTCCATTTCTCCAAACAGTTTATCCATAGTATACTGGCATAATATCTGTTTACGGACACAATACAATTTTAATATAAAAAAATTTAGTGTGATTAATTGTAACAAAATGTAACATGACGCAATAAAAATGGCAAATTTTGTAATTTAGTTTTTGTGATGTTTATTGTTTTGTTTTTTCATTTTACACAATAATGTAATGCATTTAAATTATCTATTTTATTTGCCAGCAAATATGCTATTAATTACAATTAATTTAATACATTAATGGGCATATCTATATATATCAGTTAATAAAATTATCGATATAGACATTGATATAGATAGTGTTCAACAGAATTATGGGACATTAGAGAGTAAGCTGAATAGGGTCTTCTTTCTCTTTGCTTGATCTTATGAATTCTGACACTCATCCATGCTAAAGCAATACAGCCAATATTCCATGTAATGGAACCATTAAAAGTTATTAATAATACAGGGAGGGATGATTGTGTGTGTGCGTTGAGCGTCTGTGCTCCCCGAGGGCCTCGTAAAACAGACGTGTTCTATATCCACATCTCTTTGATGGTGGTGTGTAGGGTTTCCCTTCATTTGTTTCCCCTTCATTTACATACACACATGCACCAGCGTGTATTTTCATGTACATACTGCACTCGGGCACACGCGTCATGTGACCGCACTGGAGTCTCCTCTGAGTTCTTTGTGTGCAGCCTCTCACGCTGTCACACTCAGACACACCACACACGCGTGTTCCTGTATGTGTGTGTATGTTCTCTGTTGCTCCTGCGTATCTGCACACACTCTCGCTGCGTGGGCTTTGTGTGGGTGGAGAAAGTGGAGAACAATGATGGGTTCTCTTGTCTGTCTGGTCGCTCGCGTCAGGACGTGTGTGAGTGTGTACGTGTGTGTTTGTGAGTCTCCAGTGTTCTGATGCACTTATACACAAAGGTAAGCACTTTCTTCTTTTTGCTGTCTTAGCTACACCTAGTTTAATTTCCTAGAAGATTGCTGTTAGATTTATTGTATAGTGCTACACTTGATGCTGCACATGGTTTGTTATTATATTGTTCATATAATTTTGTTTAGCTTATCAGCAATGTGAAATGAACGATTGAGGCTTAAACAAAATTCAGTTTGAAATCGTACCATTCCAATGACTGCCTTTGTCTTCACACCACCTACATGCCACATGACCATGCATTTCTTAAATATAAGATGGAAATTTATTATGGGAATTTGTTGTGATTGAACTACAGTTGATACATTTTTCATCTCTATCCATCCTCAACGTTCACATGACTGTAAGAGCAGATATCTCGCATTCATTCATTTACCATAATGTGGCAAGACCGAACCATGTTGGCGGTTGTAAAGCGCTTCCCAAAGACCCACATTCCATCACACTCGTTTACAGAGGGGCTGTCTGGCCTTTTCGCTCTCTCTTTCTCTCCTCTGTTTCTCCCTCCTCTCATTGTCCTTCTCAACTGCCTAGCGGAAACGTGCCGAATCCATGTTCGCCTATTTCCATATCAAAAGGTGAGGTATCACCACGGGAGTTATTGGTGGGAAATTTTCGTAATTATTATGACAAAGATAATGTTAGTTCTGTGTAACAAGACTGAGTTTGATTGAGGTTTAATTGAGCTATTTTTATAGGTTTCACCTTGGTTTTATCTGTTCGTAGTTCTACCAACTGTAAGAGCCTTTATCAAAGAAGGTTTTTTTCAGCTTTCAGATGCCGGTGCCAGAACTGTGAGGAGGTATTGTGCACCATTCTTATCTGAAGAACAGGACTTGTTACTTAACACAATAGTATATACTTCCCTTTTGTTCCTTATTAGGAGCAAATCCTTTGCTTTTTGGTCCAATTGACTCACACATGTTTGTCTGAAAATGCTGATTCACAAAAGAAAAGAATGTAGAATGAAAGAATGCAATGAACTACAATGAATCAAAATGTATTAAAAGAGTAGATGAACACTATTTATAGATAGAAGCTATTTCCATGTGTCAAACAATGATGAATTTTATGTAAATTTGGTGCATTTGCATTCTTCAGCTTGTTTTAAAATGTATATTTTATCTCATTGTACATATATGGTTTAAATGGCTATTTTTTTACTCAAGTACAAAGCGCAGAGTTGTACCCTCCCTTAAAAAATCGACTAGTAGGGAGTGGTGATCCACTTTAAATGTAATATATGAGTACACTACTGGCAAATTCTTTGCCATATTTCTCAATGCTTTGTAGTTCACAGAGTCATCGGTTCTCTGTTCAGTAGAGTGGAAGAATTTGGCTTGAACTGTAGACTCAGCCTCATGTGAACTCACTCCATCCCTTCTCTCAGTTCATCTCTCTCCTCCTCCCCCTCCCATCCACTCCCTGTACTTTCATTTCTACAGCTTAGCATGCTACAAAAGGGTCAGGAGCGTAAATCACACTATAAATCCATGTTAAAACTGCTGAAGATTTACTAGATTTTATCTTCAGTAGGAGCTACTTTTTTCTGCCCAAGACAGCGCGCCTAACAGATGTCAGGGGAAATTGGGATTGAGAAATTTATGTAATATTCAGTTTCAGTTGAGCAGGGAAGAATGAAACCTTAAAATGAGTGAAGTTTATCCGACATCTTTTGTTGGAATTAATTGGGATAATTCAGTATAGCAATAAAATCTTTAAATGGTAAAATACGTAATTTTTGCACTACTAGCATGACTAAATGGAATAGCAAAAATAATTAATGTTTTTATGTTATCAAACAGGTTTTTTAAACACTCACCAACTGTCAGTGGTCAGATATAAACACACTATTGGTTAAGCCGGCAATTCGTAACTATTTTATAGGGCTGGGACAATATATCGATTCTCGGTTGATACAATAAATTGATACTCTCTCTAATCGATTCTGAGCTTAGTTTTAACAGCAGATGGTGCTCTAGGCTAGTTTTTAACAGCACACTCTCAAACGCTCACGAAAAAGACTACTGGACGGCGCTTGTGCGTTCGGCTGAGTCATGTAAGTGGTTAAATATACTAGTACCTCGGCTCAGAATGCTTTTATGATGGGAGATTTGTAATTCCCTTCAATCTTTTCAAACTTCATGAATGATTATTTTAGTTTTAAGTGGTGTGTGTAAAGGAACCGGAAGCAGGCAGTGTACGAGTGCTTCTAAAGCACGTATAGTAGTGCCATCTGCTGTTTAAAAGCTACGCTCAGAATCGATTCGCGATACTTCGGAAAATATCAGATTCTTCATATCATGAATCGAGATTCGATGTATTGTCCTAGCCCTACTATTTTACATTTTGGCGAATTGATGGCGAATATGTATGAATTTGTATCCTAATCTTATTCATAGGCTTTTGTGAGATCTGTTTACGCCTAACCGAAGTTTAGGTTGAGGTTTACAACCAACTTCATGCTTATCTTTTTTCGAAAAATCGTACAAATTCATATGACTTCACCACTAATTTGCCAACACATAAAATAGTTACATTTTCTCATTGGGTTGGTTGAGCAATGTTGCTAATTTTCTAAATTAGCCTGTGACTAGCCTACTTATATGCATATTAAACAGTTATTTTTTCTATACTGGGAGCCATTTTCTGGTAACTTTCTATATCTCTGAAATAAGAAAAAAAATCCATTTTCTTCTAAGATGTTGGGGCTACTGGTCTGGGGTGTGTTTCCCAAAAGCAACTTTGGTCGCAAGTTCCGTCATTACCAACAGATATCAATGGAACTTGCTACCATATTGGCTAACAATGCTTTTAGGAAACGCACCCCTGCTCGACTATTAATTCTTTAAAATACTGTTCTTTGACTCCACAAATATGCAGATCCAAATCCCAAAGAGTTCTGCTTTGTCATTTATGAATAATGGAGAAGAAATTTGTAAAAACAGTCAATATTTATGCATTGAAATTGCATTGCCAGTGTATAAGAGGATTAGTTACATGGCATTAGTGTGCTGTCGGCATCATGAGTGTGTCGACACTGGGATTATGACATGAGAATAATTGGCATTTTTCATGGAATGCCAGAAGACAAACTGTGATGGTAATAATGAAATTGTGCACTCAAGGCAAAACAGGCAAGCAAAATGGACATCAGGTAACAAAGATGAACATTTTGTCCTAAATCAATATTGATATGCCATTGAACTGTTCTTCTGCGGGTTTATGTGAAGCATGTGTGCAGTGAGGATCAGAGCAGATTTCGGAAACGGTTGCCGTGAAACCTGAATTGCCGTGGCTCTATAATCCAGAAGAGCTCTTCACGCACTCTTAATATGTGTGCTTTAATAGATGGCAAGACCTGACTAACCGCAGCTTTGAAGTAATTCTGTTCTGCACTCCCTCTCTGGCTCTTCACTGAACCTATCTCCTCACTGTATAAAAAACAATCGCACATTCATATCCGCACAACTAAACTTCACACTTTATCCGTTCAGCCATCAAACACATTAGATCCTGCTCTACTCTGCACAGTTGTGATAGAGTGACACACAAAGGGCTTGTAGCACTAGTTTGCACAGCCTGTTTTCTACAGGATGACATTGCTTGTGCCCGCGGCAGTCTTAAATGGATTTCACACCCATACCTCCTCGGTGGGGGATTTTCTGCTGCTGGGCCCAAACTTAGCCACAAACTGTCAGCAATTTTACATTTGCTGCTCGAGGATAACAGATGCTTCCTTTCCATGAATTAAGACTGAGGAATATACGAAAAAAGTTGATTTTGTAGGGTGTATTTTATTATTATTATGATTATTATTATTCAAATATGGGCACTTTTGCTTCTGTGGACATTTAGAAACATACTTTTCACACTGTGTGTAGTTTAATTAATTTGTCTACTTACAACGTCCAACACTGGACTTACATGCATAACAAGAGAATCTAGTTGCTTTTGTCATGAACATCATAAACATTTTTCACCACAACTCAAGTTATGTTTTTTTTGTTTGTTTGTTTTTTTTATAGCATCCTATTGTGGAAATGACTTATGACTTGACACGTATGTGCAATATATATATATATATATATATATATATTGTACATACATGTTAACTAAGTATATATGTAAGAGTAGATTGTTAGGGTTAGGGTTAGTAGTATAAGTTGACATATACTTGTTAAGTTATTTATAGACAGTAGAATGTCTGTTGGGGGAGCATTAAAAAATAAAGTATTAGCAAACATTAAGTAGACAGTCTACTAAAACTCTAATGAGAGTTAGTTGACATGTGCGTGAAATATTACTTATAGTCAACAGAATGTCTAAAGGAGACCATCAAAATGAAGTTTTACCATACATACGTACATATATATTGTCTTACTAAGGCTAATTTAATAGCTAGCATTTTATGTATCCAAATACACACAATTAAATCATATTCAAC
The DNA here is from genome assembly GCA_037101425.1 of Elopichthys bambusa. Lineage (NCBI taxonomy): Eukaryota > Metazoa > Chordata > Actinopteri > Cypriniformes > Xenocyprididae > Elopichthys > Elopichthys bambusa. The sequence continues at coordinate 9,154,406 of CM074439.1, forward strand.
ACACTTAATTTGACAAAACAAAATAATAATAACAATAATCTGCAAAATATTAGATGTGAAGCACTATAAAAATATTTATATTTAATCTCAAGTATTCTCTTGTCACAGATGTCTCCTCAATAAACAAGTACATTCACTTTTGGAAAAAAAAAATTAACTTTAACTTAAACTTTGTTATTGGCAAAATTGTTTGTTGTGGTGGAAATTATAATATTAATAATTTCTACACGATAAATAGGCCAATTAAATCAGTTTCAAAGTGCAACCAATATTTTATATATATATTTTTTTTTTTAATATTGAAAATATATGGCTATCAGTGTTGGGGTAAGTTATTTTTTAAAAGTAATGCTTTACAATATTGTGTTACTCTCTAAAAAAGTAACTTATTGTACTAATTGTAGTTACATTTATGGAAAGTAATGTGTTACATTACTTTTGCGTTACTTTTTCCCATCTGGGCTAGGCTTGCTTGTTTGTTTTTTAATAACAAAAAGGTTATTCTATTTTTGGCAAATGTAAAGGCCCTTTCACACCATAAGTGAAATGAGCCTCAGGCTGAAGGAAATGCAAATTCACACCTGTACAGTAGAGGGCGCAACAATAAAAGTTCAGCACTCTTCAACAATAAAAACAAAAAATGAAACAAATGTGTTGTTTATCTAAAGTCATTTTTGCTCGGTATGGTTGAATTAGATAATTGAAAGTCAGCAGCAAAGACGTTGTTTAATAAAGTAAGATTAAATACATGAAGTATATTTGTGTTATTTAACATTTAATTAGTGCAGGTTTGAGTAATATTCACTTACTCACGATTTCTCTCAAAATGCGGACAGGAGAGCTGTTGGTCAATAAATGGGAAATCAAAGTAACTTGTGTTACTTATTTGAAAAAGTAACTCAGATATTTTGTTGTAAATTTAAAAGTAATGCATTACCTTACTAGTTACTTGGAAAAAGTAACCTGATTACGTAACTCGCATTACTTGTAATGCGTTACTCCCAACACTACTGGCTACAGAATTTCAGAGAAAGTTGACAACAAAAAAAAGCTATATATATTAAAAATTAACCTGTTGGACATAAATGTTCCTTTAGTTGATGAAACACACTAATGAATTTTCACTGGTATTGATGGGGAATATTGTCCAATATTGTCACCTTAGTGTTTTTCATATGGACACCAGCTTTAGAAATCTGAATCTCCAATAAGAGACATTTTGTTTTCCTTTGATCATTTTACCTGTACAGACACACACATATACACATTCATATGCATGTACTCACAATTCTGATTTTAATTCCCTCTCTAAGAAACAGACTTCTCTTGACTCGTATGAAATGAAATGAAAAATATGAAATGAAAAATAATCCCTTGAGTGTCAAAAGCTGTGGAAGGGGAGTCAGATGAGGGAAGAGTCTGATCTCTGGGAGGAAAAAAAAAAAGCAGGTTTAAAATGTTAATCGCAACCGTTCCGTCAGTTCTGTCTTTAACACTCTTGTCATGTGTGTCTTCAGTTGTTTCTCTCTAGCGTTTCTCTCCTTGGCTCTTTCTTCGGTTATATTCATCACGCTGCACTGAACTGCTCACATGAATAATTATCTTCTAAACACCATTACACTGTGAGTCACTCTTTATGTGGAGCGATGTGTTGATCTAGATAATGATACAGGTTGCCCCAGTAGAGGCAGTGACGGCCTAGTCCGAATGGCAAACTATATTTTTACACAATTTAGAACAGGCAGCAATCATTTGCTCCATGCCCCTGGGTGTCACAATAATTCTGTAAAATTAAAGTCTCTTTTTTGGCTGCTCCAATTTCCCATCCTAATTTTAAAAGGTTGTGGACAGATATTCTTTTATCAGCTTCCACTGAGCTGTAAGCGTTTCTTGACTCTGTTAGAGAAATATCTCTGAAGATCTCAATTAAAATCATCAGTGTGATGGAATTAATTGTAATTATCTCTGTGAAAATGCTTTTGCATTTTGCTGTCAATGACTAATTCCCACTCATTTATTCTAGGGCCTACCTTTTTTTAAAGAAAAAAAAAAAAAAAAAAAATCTCTTCAGTCATATTCATGTCCTAAAAGAAATTATGTTAACAGTCATTTTTTTATAATCAACACAATTATACGCATGTTTAAATCATTATACTCTATAAAAACAATATCTGCTCAAGGAATACCATTTCCTGTAATGCAAGAAGCAAAGCCTCATAGATTGAATCAGCATGCAGGAAGTCAGCAATTATCTGAAAGAGAGAAGGTTAATGTACTGTACACTTAACCGTCTATCAGCCTGTAGTCCACACCACAAACGATCTTTAAAGTCACTAATGGCATTCTGTGAAATAATCAACATGCGTGTGTCTCATAGAGGAGAAACAGCTGTGCTAGACAGTCTAGCTGCTGAGAGCGTCTCTGTTTGGCTGTGCTGAGCTCTACTGTGTGTGTGTTTCATGCTGTGTGTGTCTACAGCCGTCACCTGATTCATAGGCATTCCAGAAATAAGCCTTCAAGATCACTTTCAAATGTGCAAATGCTTAGCTTTATAAAAATATATAGCTTATTAACTAAATATATACATTTAATGTTTTGCTTTTTTGATAATGCTTTTTTTATTTACAATCTCATTAAAAGTGATTAATATGTAATAAAATCAAGATTCATTTATTGTCATTTTTACATCAGTTGTATAGATTACTATCATCTTTAGCTAAATGTTCCAGTAAAAAACTAAAACAAAAAATAGTAGTTCATAAAATACTTATAATATAAAGAAGTATCTGTCTGTCTGTCTATACAACTACTACTAATAATATAATAATAAATATAATGTATAAATATTTAATTAATTAATTAATTCATAAATAAATCATCAATAAATCTATCTATCTATCTATCTATGTCTGTCTGTAATAATAATAAATATAATGTATAAATAAATATTAATTCATAAATATTCTAAATAAATATTAAATAATTAATTCATCAATCTGTCTGTCTGTCTGTCTATAATAATAAAAATAATAATAAATATAATGCATAAATATTTCATTCATTCATTCATAAATGAATCACCAATCAGTCTATCTGTCTATTTGAAAATCAATAAATAATAATAAATATAATAAATCATTGATTGATTCATAAACCAATCATCAATCAATCAAAAATCAGTAAATAATAAAAACATATTTTCATTCATTCATTCATTCATTCATTCATTCATTCATTCATTCATTCATTCATTCATTCGCTCATTCATTCATAAACCAAACATCAATCAATCAGTCTGTCTGAAAATCAATAAATAATAAAAATGATAATAATAACAATAAAAAAATATATATTCAGTCATTCATTCGTTCATTCGTTTGTTCATTCATAAACCAAACATCAATCAATCAGTCTGTTCGAAAATAATAAATAATAATGATAATACATATAACCATTCATTCATTCATTCATAAACAATCATCAATCAATCAGTCTGTGTCTGTCTATCTGACAATCAATAAATAATAATAATAATAAATATAATAATTCATTCATTCATAAACTAATCATCAATCTATCTGTTTGTCTGTCTATTTGACTAAATCAGTATAATGAAATGAATAAAATGAAATATAAATACTTATGTATAAGTCATATCTGTGTTATCTTCAGATTTTGAACAAACATTCTAAAAACAATCTAATCTTTGTCTTATTTATTTATTACAAAATCAGTAATAAAATCAAAAATGTAAAAATATAATTTATAAATATTTCACTTTTTGCATCATCTATATAGATTATTTAACAAACATAAGTGATGCTGTCTTTGAAGGAACATTTTAGGGGATTTCTTTGGAAACACAGAACAATATTTCATATTCAGTGATGATAAGATGAGTCACTGGTGCACCTGATGTCACACAATTAGAGTGAATCTTCTCTTCATGAAAATTATAGCCTGACTAATACATTCATGTGATTCTAGCAGTACAAGTGAAGGGAGAATTATTCATGGTCCAGTTTGTCAGCTTTTGTCCTTGAATCGTTTAGTCAATTAATAAACAATCGGGCCGGAACAGCACAGAGCAGGCAGCTGGAGAAAACCTCCGCTCAATCAATGAGTGTAATCATATGGCTTAAATCTAATATCGAGCCCGAGTGTGAGCCAGGTGATTAATGACACTGTTAACTTTGAAAAACGAGTCTAGCTGCGGTTGACCCTCCCCCTCATGGACAAAGCCAGAAATACACTGTTGTCTTCTTCTACTGTCTTACCTTTCTGTTTGTTTGTGTTGATGTCCTCCTACTCCCCCTTTCGATCGTGCTCTTTGCCTGCTCTCTGTCACTCTCACTCCATCACAGTTAAAAAAGTGCTCCAAACATGCCAATCAAATTTTTTTTTTTTCGCCTTTAAAAAAAAAAAAATTCCTCAATGAACTTTCACTATTTTTTGAACAAGCTTAACTGAGTGTGGAGGTATGTATTCAAATGTGTGTGTTAGACTGGAAATCTCAGATTTTCCTCAAGCGTTCAGGATTCCTGTACTGCATTTCCAAATCATGTCATGCAAATTTAACCTTCTATTTAAAATCAGTCAACCGAATCTCCCTTTAGAAACTGAAATTGACATTTAAATATTTAATTAGAGTTCACGTCTTTTTAAATAAATTGGAGAGAGATTATAACAGCCTTTCCATACATTCGTTTTGATTTGTTTGCTGTTTTATAATTCTGTAGTATAATTGTCAACAATGAGAGTGAAGGGTTGAAAATATTTCAACCCTTGTTTGATATTTGTATCTGCGCAATGAAGTTTAAATAATAATGTCCCTTGTGTGTGTGTGTGTGTGTGTGTGTGTGTGTGTGTTTTTCCAGCAGACAGAATGGCGCTTCCTGAATGATGTTACACAAGACTGTGTGGATCCTCTAAAGTGTAAGTATATTGCAATAATATTATCTCATTTTTCCCATATTTGAATGATTTTCTTGCATAAAACCAACCCATATTCACCACTGAAAATCTCATAAAGACGTAATGTAAATTATAAACTATTTTCTTGTTGTTTATGCTTTCATCACTATGAACAGCAGCTGAAAAAGTATTAACTGACACTAAAACTCATACTGTGCTTATTGTTGTGTAAGATTCAACATTTCAAAGCTACACTAAGACAGAATGCAAAATAGTTATTTTTTTGTGTATTTATGTGAAGATTCATACATGTGAATCTGCAACAATACCACCATATGATCAAAGATGAAGCAACTATTTAAAATAAAATTAAAATCACCGTGAACTAAAAATGAACAATACCTCTACAGCATTTATTAATCTTACTTAATGTTAATTTCAACATTTACTAATACATTATTAAAATCAAAAGTTGTATTTGTTAACATTAGTTAATGCACTGTGAGCTAACGTGAACAAACAATGAATGACAGTATTTTTATTAACTAACATTAACAAAGATTAATAAATAATGTAACGTGTATTGCTTATTGTTAGTTCATGTTAGTTAATACATTAACTGATGTTAACAAATGAGACCTTATTGTAAATTGTTACCCATTTAAGTTATACTTATAATATATACTAGGTATAACTTATAAGTTTTAGATTATATTAGTTATAAAGTATCATTTATATTTATTATCAAATATAATATAATTTACAATTATTAGCTTTTTTTTTTTTTTTTTAAAGTGCTACTTTTCGGATTGTCTTTTTAACAGTTTTTCTCATCTCTCGAGTGTTTTGGGCACGACAAAAATAATGTATAGCAAAACTGGTGACATTTTAGTATAGGGAACATGTATTCGCTATTAATTATGACTTTTCCCTCAATAAACGCCTAATTTACTGCTTATTAATAGTTAGTAAGTTAGTTGTTAAGTTTAGGTATTGGGTAGGATTAGGAATTTAGAATAAGGTCATGCAGAATAAGGCATTAATATGTACTTAATAATTACTAATAAACAGCCAATATTCTAGTAATATTATGCATGCAACTTTAGTTAAAAGACCCTAAAATAAAGTGTTACCGTAAAACTATACTCTATAGGCTACATACAAAATAAATCAGTTGAAAGTATGCATTCATTGTAAAGCTAGTAAATCAAATGTGTGCAAAAATGAACACATGAAAAATGTTCTATATTAATACTCAAGGTGAATAAATTCTCCAGTATTTGCTTTGTCATGCTTTCCACTGGGCCCAGCTCTGCAGCAGCAGTGTCTGTTGTGAAGCACAGTTGTATTTCCTTTCCTCTCTTTGTTTAGACTGACAGGTAGAAGAGTAGCCGCGTGTCCATTGTGTCAGTGTGTGTGAGAGCGAGTGTGTGTCTTTGAATGGTCTGAAAGCACCAGGCTGGCATACCAATAGATCTTTTCAGCAAATATAACCCCGACAGCATGCAGGCTTCCTTTAGTTTCTTTTATTTCTTCGGGCTCTCTCTACTCGCGCTGCATGTGTTCACCAGTAATCAGATTATCAATCAAATAAATTCACAGTCTTTTTAGGCTTCGGCTAAATCTTCTTGTTTCCTGTGATTGACTAAAAGTGCACCAAGTCATGACTGAATCGAAAATATGAACTCAGTTTATTTACATTTCGACAGCTGTTTATTTAGCTCAGTGTTGTTGGTTAATTAAATAAATTCTCAGGAAAATCTTAAAGGAAGTTCTTAGTTCAATGCTGAGAAAATTATGTTAATACAATTTTATAAGAACAGATTCTAATTTGCCAATATGCAACTGTTAAACCTCTAAAATGTACAAATAAATCATTTAGAAGCAAAAATCACAGTTCATTCAAAATTCTTAATTCAATTTGGAAAAAAAAAATCTACAGTAGAACTTTAATTTAATTACAAAACATATGAAATAATGATTTGCAGAACTTATTACATAGTCATACATATATTAAAAATATATGGTTACACTTTCTTTTAAGATGTAATTATACATTTAAGTACTGAGTAATATTAATTAACTATGGGTTATGGTTAGGATTAGGGTTTGGTTTAGGTTAGTTACATGTAATTATGCATCATTTATACACTAAAAAAATGTTGTTATCAACATTTTTTTCTTTTGTCAAATCAACTTAGATAATGTGGTTCAGATAACGTAATATCTTGCGTTTCTGTTGATTAAATCAATCGCCTTCATTGTATTAACTCAAATTTTTAATTTCAGTGAACTCAAAATTTTAAGGCAATCAGGTAACTTACTTTTTTTGAGTAAAACCAATAATTCTTTCTTACAATGTAGTTATTACTATAGTAACTACATGTAATGTAACATAACAAGGACACTGTAAAATACAGTGTTAGCAAATATAATTCTAAGGGGTTTTTTAACTATAATTTTAAAGCTGTTAAAAGCATAAAAATGTAATTTGTTAATACAGTATTTTACTTGCATGTTTTTTTTTTTTGTTCTTGTGATTTGTTTGCTTTTGCATTATGTTTCAATTAAAGCACTTCATTTATATTGCCATTTCAAGTCATTGTTCTTTCAAAAACACAAAATACACCTTCATCCAGTGTTCATTTTTACACCAAACGACTCTGAGAAAATGCTTTGTTGGACCACATTTTTAATGGCACTAAATTGAAAGATAATTTTTGAATCATTTAGCAACCTATTGGCCATCATTAGCCATAACTGCTAATCGTTACATAATGCAGTTAATGTTGTGTGCCTTGTACATCATGTTAGAGCAGCTTTTCTCTCCTGCCTCTGATCCGCCCACAGTAATGGGTCTGCAGTCTGCTGTCAGTCAAAATCTCAGTTCTACAAGATGACTGATTTTATCATGTACCATGCAGCTCAACAGATTCTTGTCGTTATGGATTTTTTAATAGCGATGATGATTAGGCAAGATCGTGATGGGGGGAGGAGGGGAAGGGAATGGCTGCAGAATGACTTGCATTTTGTGGATTCTACAGGGAGGCCTATAGCGGGACTAATTAGCAGAAGACAACTTTAATGGACTTTCTCAAGCATTTCCAGTGAATGTCCTTACCGTCCGTCTGCTCAGTTTAGTAGGACATAAGGTAGAAGATTATTTACCTAATATATTTTTAATGCTGGGAGTAAATGATATTACACTGTATATTTTTTATAGCAGGGAGTCTCAGCATTTAAAAAAAGCATTATCTTTGCTACTTCATTTAACACATATATAGCTCGAATGAATTAGATGTGATCACACTTGTTTAATGTAACCAGTGATCTTCCCATTTGGATTCAGTGGACAAACAGTTGTGGTCTGTTTTTCTGGAGCTTTTGTGAACTGGTCGACCTAAACAGTAGATCAGATCTGCTGGGTTGTTAAAGTATTTACAGTGTATGTGTTCAGAAGTGCAGTGTAACTGAGGAAGAGTAACTCTCTCTTTTCAGATTTATGCCATGTCATCCACTAGACAGAGTACATTTTTTTCTGTCAAATTGCAACACAAATTCTTTTCTGCTTTGTTTTTTTTTATTTATATATATATATATATATATATATATCTGTCATTCCGTTTACTCTCTATCGTTTTGTTTTGTTTTATTTTTGATCTGTTGTTCCTTTTACTCTCTTTCATTTTGTTTTGTTTTGTTTTTTGATCTGTCGTTCCTTTTACTCTTTTGTTTTGTTTTATTTTTGATCTGTCGTTCCTTTTACTCTCTTTCGTTTTGTTTTGTTTTTTGATCTGTCGTTCCTTTTACTCTCTTTCGTTTTGCTTTGTTTAGTTTTTGATCTGTCATTCCTTTTACTCTCTTTCTTTGTTTTGTTTTTGATTTGCCGTTCCTTTTATCCTCTTTTGTTTTTTGATCTGTCATTCCTTTTACACTCTTTGTTTTGTTTTGTCTTTTGATCTGTCATTCCTTTTACTGTCTTTTGTTTTGTTTTTTAGGTCTGTCATTCCTTTTACTCTCTTTAATTTTTTTTTTTAATCTGTTGTTCACTTTACTCTCTTTTCTTTTTTGTTGTTTTGTTTTTTGATCTATCGTTCTTTTTACTGTCTTCTCCTTTTTTGCTTGAAACACAAATTCCCTTAATTTTGTACTGCCTTTTCTTTTCTTTTCTTTTCTTTTCTTTTCTTTTCTTTTCCTTTCCTTTCCTTAATAAATGCAGAAAAAAATAAAAACAAAAGTCAGAAAAGAGCTGCGACATTGCTGTCATACTCCTATGACTTTGTTGTGCTGCATGAGAGGTCCAATGTAAAAGGGAAACTCTCTTTTTGTTTTTATCTTGCTCTCGCACACACATTTACACAAACAAACACACTCTCTCTCTCTCTCTCTCTCTCTCTCTCTCTCTCTCTCTCTCTTTCTCTCTCCCTCTCTCTCGGTCTCGGTCTCGGTCTCGGTCTCTCTTTCTCTTTCTGACTGCAGTGCCACGCCTGCCCAGCACAAATACTCTCAGACCTGTCTGGATACAGACAGGTCCAGATAAGCCCCAGCCTACAGTTACAAGTCTATTTAAGAATTTATCTTCATTCATTTGAGCATGCATTGAAGAGAATTTAAATTCGCATAATAGGTTGAGGATAGCAACGTGACTAGACAGTATTTCCATTAGTGAAATTAGACAAAGCATACGTAACATTTAGCATTGCTAACCGTTTTACGCCGAACAGCAGCTTGTAATGGGTGATGAAGACAGCCATTTTGTGTCTAGAGGCTGTTTCTAACTGTCTGACTACAGCAGGGAACACAGAAATGGAGAAACAGCCATGCAGCGTGGAATCAGATTGGCTTAAATTTATTTTCCTGCATTCTGTTTTTTAATGATTGTTATTATTAGATTTAGTCTTTAGAATCTTTAATAGAATATTTATAATCTGTATGTTACCCTGCAAAACAAAAAAGTAAAAAAGGAGATTTGTCTCTTTAGAGGCAGCATTGTTTTATAAAGCACACTTTTTTGGGAACTATCACTGCATGCCATGCGTTTGCTGACAGTCTGGAGATCACAAGGCCATCAGACAAGACAGTTTGTGTGTGGTTTGCCCATTTGCAGAGGAGTTGTTTAATGTATGAAGCAAGATTCAGACCAGTAGCTGGTCACAAGATTTCACTAGTAATGAGCAAACTGCCTTCTGGCTTAACAGATTCAAGAAATGGATCTGCTGACTGTAGGTATTAGATTATTTTCACAAGTAATTTCTCTCTTATCATTAACATTAAAATGCATTTCCCTTTGGTTGATTGGATTGATAGTCACAGACAGTTTCATTTACACTTAACTAAGAAACCGAAACGGTCACTGCACAGTAGTAAGTTACAGGCAATCCAGCCTAAAATGCATTTACCAATTAACAGGTCATATTTACAGTGAACTGGTAACATGTCTTAGCATGTTTGAAGCTCAGCAATTATTATTAGCTCTTGGAAATGAAATTATATTTAGGAGTAAATTACATTCATGTTTATGAATCATACTGAGTTTTTCAAAATGGCATCCATGGGTCCCTAAAATGTCTGTCAACATTTTCTATACTTTCCAAAAAGTATATAGGGGAGATGGACTGATCTTTTTCCATTTCGTATTTGCAGTTTGCCTTTGGCAGCTGCAGTGAATGCGATAAGAGTATACACCGCATTGCCATTTTGTCTGATGCCTTTAAAAGGACCATCAAAATCACACGCACACAAAGTTTAGTTATCTACATTAAGTCAACACATACCATAGTTTTTGTTCCAGATATTCAGATTTTTGTGTAGATTATATTATATTATTTTATATTATATTATATGATATTATATTATTACTTTTTTTTTTTTTTTTACTGACTGAATGTTATATTCCTGTTATTTTTGTGTGTAAGGGAATAATATTTGATTCTTTAAATGCATTGTATTGCATCTTCTTATTACAGTTGTATTTTGGCAGAGCGTCAGCTAGTCAGACACGTCCAGCCTGTGTCTGATTCTGTTTTGCTGTAATTGTTTGATTGATCCTTCTGTTAGGTTTCCTGCTGGGACTTCGAGATATGTTGAAACTGCTAAGTAAAGTCCCAGAATGCGAGCTGGGCGGGCCAGCGCTGTGCTGACTAAGCCTAGCTGTCAGGAGAGCTCAGAAGGAATGGGTCGGTCTCTCAGAACTTTGATGCAAAATCGGCCACGTCTGAGGAGGCAAGGCTGCCTGGGATTGTGCCACGGAATCCTCCCCTGCAGCAGCCTCCACAGAATTCAGCTCAGGGTAATTTCCTTAAGAGCTTTAATTACGGCCAGGAGCCATTAATGTTTGGGCCAGTGTTTAGCAAGCAGACCAAGCATGACAAACTGTCCATGTTTCCTGTCTGAGGAGTTGTTTGCCTAGCAAAAATTCATAAAGCTCTAATGGGGTGTAGTTAAGCAACAAAAGATGCTGTAAACTAAAAAAAAATCCATGAAATTTATGGTTTAATAAATGTACCTTAAAAATGTGGCTTTACAGATTTAACTTAAATTTACAGTAAAAAATATATGTATATGTATTATTTTTTTTATTAAAAAATAAATATTTATAAAATATTAAAATATAAATACTTTATAATATATTGAAAACCACTGACACTAAATGACACTAAAATAATGCAATAAACATTAATTTAACAACAGAAGATGTAATATCAATCATCAAATGTGAGCTGTCACACCAAGGATTCTGGGAATATCAATTTACGTTTCACTGTAAATTATAAGATCACTTGTTCTTCTTTACTTACAAAGACTATACATTTAACAGCATTTTTCTATATAATTAAATGAAATGTCCTATTAGATCTATTACAGTTTTTCAACATATAGAGTAAATTTTTACGGTAGCGGTTTTAGTTTATATAAATTTAAAATATTTTGGTGACACTTTACAGTGTAAAAGTAAATAACAATTATTATTTGTAACTAGCACTCATTAGTGTATTCAGTATAGTCTGATAACTAATAAAAAGGGGTGTAACAATCATAACTTACAACAATAATGATTGTTTTCTGAACCAGTATTTCCCATCTGCCATAGGCTGAACATACAGGGAGGCTGTTCTGTGTGAAAAACGGCAATGGACGCCTCCGTACACTGAATAAACTGCTTGTGTGTGTGTGTGTGTGTGTGTGTGTGTATGTGTGTGATCGTTGAGCAGTATGAATTTATTAACAGCACTACGCTTTCATTTCTATGGTCACCGTCAACACTCATAAAACCTGGAAAATGTTTCAGTGGTGGCAAATCAGGTACTAATGTGTGATCTGATGTCATGTAATCAATATTCATGAGCCAAACTGATCATGAAGTTTCACACCATGATACAACATGAACCGTGGCAGTACCATGATATTCTTAGAAGTAACTACCATTCAAATATCATGGTACATGAAGTGATGAATAGATCAAACACTATGTTACCATCTCACATCACTGCACCACATACTACTAATGTAATTTTTGTACAAGCCCCTGCTAATATATATTTGTTCAATATTTTGCAGATTCTTTCTTTTTTATGCTTTCTTATGTAGACCACTGACCACTTAAAGTAAAGTGGAATGGCATTTTACTCCTGAGACAAATTACATGTGTTCTCTCCAGATCTATATATCTATGTATCTGTTACACTGTAAAGAATGTTTCAATCTTTTCATCTAAAAGCTTTCATTATTAAGTACACTTGCACATTTTCACATATTGTATACTATACAGTATTATAACATACAGACAACAAGATGATGATGAGACATTGACTTTGGTTTTGTCGGTGTGCCGTGTGTGGGATGTGTGAGATAAATTAGTTGGTTCTGATGTACCAGACAGACTGTCAGAAGAACAGCTGGTGCTTCAGCGGGAAATAGCCATAGCGCTGTACGTCAAGAGCACTGCTGCACAAACATCACTGCAAAATACCTCTGCTGAGTTACAGTCACTCTCCAATATCAAGATCCATTACTAGATCTATATCTGTCTCTGTGAGAAGGATTTAGGGTTCAGTAGTTATTCTTATTCGCATTAACAACTCAAAAAAAAAAAGAAAAGAAAAAAGAATAAAACTAAATTTAATTTTAAATAGAATTAAAATGACCAAAACCTATTTTCAAAAATAAATGTGTCACATATTTGTTATTGTATTTTTATTACTACTTTATTACTATTTTATTACTTGTTAACTAACGTTAACAAAGATTTATAAATACTGTAACAAATGTATTGCCTACTTCTATGTAATAATAATTCATGTTAACTCATTTAACCACATTGTAAATTGTTACCAACATTATTATATCATTATTACATATTATACTGTTATAAAATATATCAAGTATCAAAAGCCCCACATTGTGTTTGATGTATTAAATAGTTTGGAGTTGTCCCATCTCATTCCCTTAATTTAAAATCAAAAGACTAAAATCGGTCACTATAGCACAGTGACATGTTAAGGTGAGAGCTGCACGGTTGAAGATATCAGAGGTCTTAATATTAAATGCGCACAAATCGTTGAGGTCAATTTGAAAATTTCACTTCAATAAGGGTATTAAAATCCTCAAAGACTGCTGGCAGTGAGTCGAGAGAGCGCATTATTTCTGCTTGTCTTAAAGACGGGTCACATGTCACTTTTTAACACACACACACAGTTCCCTGCTCAAAGTTTTAAAGCGTGCCTGCATGTATTTTCCTTACACACATGGCTTGTTTTATTCTTTTTATGGCTTTGACTCTGCGCTGTGACAGTCTCTGTTTGAAGGACACTGGCAGACATCCAAAAATCTCTTGCCTCTCAAGGCCTTTAATTGAAACCTTAAAGAAGTTCTTGGCTCAAAAGCCCTTATGTGGGCTTTGTCGCAATTAGATTGACCATAAAGGGCATGCGAGCTGATGAAACAGGATTAGAAGGGGAACGTATTGCCTGGATATTATATGTGCTGTGACATGTTCATCTGTGCAGGAATTAACATGGATTAACCTGCGGTGGATAGAGATGGGATAGTAGAACAGCCAAATAATAGAGTCACAGGAAATAGCCGTTTTTCTGTGAAGAAAAAGCTCCAATGAATTAGTTCAACTCACTTAAGTCTTTGAGCTGAAATCAGAAACATAAGCGGCACACTCATAAGACCTCTACCCTGGAGGTACTCCTGTAACCGGACTGGAATTAAAAGGAAGTCAACATTCCCCAGTGTGGTGAACACCGTAATTGCACCTTTTGTTCTACAGGTCGCGCAGAGTGCTTTGTAATGTGAGGTCATTTTTGTTAACGTCGTGTGTGGTGGTATATTAACAGCTTCTTCAACTTATGGACAAACTGTTAAGCATTTTATTATGTGTCTATTCATTTGTTGTATAGAAAAATATGTGTGCATACTAAATATTATACGAGAATTGACAATCAATCAATCAATCAATCAATCAATAAATCAATCAAATCAACCAATCAATCAATCAACCAATCAATCAGCACTGTTCTAATAGGAAAAGGTACATAATACCTTAATTTTTTTTAATTTAAAATCATAGTCCTTTAACTTCTGTTCATTTTAGTAATATTTACTGTAAAATATGAATAATTTGGTAACACTATACAATAATATTTCATTTGTTCACATTAGTTTACATGAACTAACAATGAACAATACCCCTACAGCATTTATTAATCTTAGTTAATGTTATTCTCATCATTTACTAACAGATTTTTAAGCTCATTAACATTAGTTAATTGACTGTGAACTAACATGACCATGAGTATTTTTATTCAGTAATATTAACTAAGGTAATTAATGCTGTAAAATATTTTGCTCATTGTTAGTTCATGACAGTTAATACATTAATGTTAACAAATGAGACCTTATTATAAAGAGTTACCATTCATTTTATATAGAATGTAAAACTTGTATTGAATATGTTACTATTTTAACTACAATGTGTTTACATTATTTTAATATTTTTGTGTCCTGCTAGAATGAAAAAGTAATAGTTCTCACAAAAAAACTTAAAACATTCAGGAAAATGAACAACATCAATGTTCTAAAATTCAAATTAGCTAACACCAAAGAGTCTATTTATACATGAGTGTATTTATAAACGTTTGTACATATGTCCTAGGAATATATTGCTATATTCAATTCGAATCATGTTTATTTGTCTAGCTGTTTTGACAATACAAATATTTTCATAGCAGCTTTACAGAAAATGTTTAAAATATTACAATCAAGAAGGCAAGGGATGACTGTGTCAGTTGTCTTTAAATTGTAGTTTTATCTAAATCTGATGTAGTACATTCATTCAAGGGTGCATATGTGATGCTTTTTCTTTTTTTTTCTTTTTTTTTTGATTGACAGGTGGATCTGCACGGAGGAGAATGGCGATGAATGATGTGTTTAGACCTCTATGATGAGGCAGGGCAGCTGGTGTTGTGAATCAGGCCGCCGTGGTGAAAGGGTACGGCTTCTTCACAACACCAGGGTCTCACCTCATCGCACACAACGACACCATTCACACACTCGCACACACACCTTTCAACTAACCGAGTGAGAGGATACAGATTTCCCAGCACCAATCACAAATATATGTCAGAAAAATAAACCTGTGCAGATGACAGATGAAGAGAGTTGCTGTATATTCTCTGATCTGAACTTTCAGAGATTTTGGTGTATTATGTGGCTGTGTGTTTCATAGCAGATCATATCAGCAGACAGAATTCTTATATTGGACAGGTAAGTACAGTAGATTTAATTACAGCGACATTGTTGATTTTAATTACATAAATTTAATATCACTGTGAGACTGGAACTGCATATATTTCAGTAAGAAGGTAAACTTTCTTGCCATTAAAATGACGTTTAAATGTTTTTATGGAGCAGAAGTGGATTGGAAATTAATATGTACAATAATAAAAATAAAAGCAAATGACTGTGTGGATTTTTTTTTTCTTCATTTAAAATGAGATAAAAGATCAGATTTATTTGTTAATAATTATATTAAAGCGATAGTTCACCCAAAAATGAAACGTATTCCATGATTTATTCACCCTCAAGCCATCCTAGGTGTATATGACTACCTTCTTTCAGACGAACACAATCTAAGACATATTTAAAAATATCCTTAGTCCTCCAATGTTTATTGTGAATGGCTGGTCAAATTTTGAAGACAAAAAAAATGCATCCATCCATAAAAAAAAATGAATCCATACGACTCCAGGGGGTTAATAAAGGCCTTCTGAAGTGAATCGATGTGTTTGTGTAATAATAAACTCCAATTACCTTCTCAATTGTTTTTTTTGTTTGTTTTTTTTTTTGTCTTGTACACGTTTTGATTTTCTCAACATTTTTTTAATATATATTATATTATACACCAAATTATAAGTAGACCTGACCTGGCATTATTCAATAGACACATTTTGGAAAATTCAGAGAAAGTTTAGTACTTGCTCCCTCTAGTGGATACATGCTATCTTAACCTCCCCCATTCAAAAGGATATGTTTCGCTTTTCCAGTTAATTTTTTTTTTTTAAATTAGGAAAACTAATATTTCTAAAATATATACTACTATAAACTAATATGACTAATATAAAACTAATACAAATACAAAACTATATATAACCAAAATGGCTAAAAACTAAGCTTTTAACCACAAATTATTGGTCAGGAAATTAGCTAATTTAAGCAAATTCACTACTTAAAGAGCCATTGCTGTCTCAGAAAAACATTAAAGACAGAATGAAGTTTTTGGCAGAATATGGGGAGTTGTGTGTGTAGTGATGAATCACAAGTTGCATGGTAATGCAGTGGTGTCTTTTAAAATCTGGTGAGAAATATAATAATAAATGTATCTCTAGCACAGTGAAGCAGGGAGGAAGAGCTGTCATTGTGTGTGGGGATCCTTTTTAGCTGCTGATACTGATGAACTATTTCACTGTGAAAAGTCTTGGGAGTACATGGGAATAATGCAGAATGCTTGCTTCCCACAATTGAAAAGTTGTTATCTACAGAGGAATGATCAGATGTTATTTTTCAACAAGACAATGCTCCAGCCCAAATTGCAAAGACAACCAGGAAGTGGCTTGAAAAGGCCCATGTTTTGGCCTGGGCAGAGTCCAGATATAAACCCTTTAATGAGCATTTGGTCTCACGTTTTAAACTAACGAACTGGGAGACATTTTTAAACTACTCATGAACTGTTTGAAGCCATTAACAATGAATACATAAGATCGCTGTGGAAATACAAACCGGAAGTCAGAAGACAACAAGCGCAGTGCTGAAAAAGGGGCGGGGCTACATAATGAAATGTCCAGTCCACCTCCTTGATCTAGTCTGAATAGCATCACGCCACTATGGTTTCCCTGAGGGTTCACTAGACACACACACAGATATCAACACACCTCTCTCCTCTTTTTTCCTGTGAAGAGGCGCTGATGCCACTGCTGACAGCACCATTACAGCGTCTGTCTTGCTCAAGTTAGTCAGGTGCGGGGGCCCTAGGAAGTGTGATAAAAAGGTCTTGCAGGA
This sequence comes from Elopichthys bambusa, assembly GCA_037101425.1. NCBI lineage: Eukaryota > Metazoa > Chordata > Actinopteri > Cypriniformes > Xenocyprididae > Elopichthys > Elopichthys bambusa. Next base: position 9,171,881 of record CM074439.1, read on the forward strand.
AGGACAGCAGGATGTTGTCTCTCATTGTCCAGTCACAGATGCGGGCATTGTCTCTGCAGCAGTACAGGTGCCATATCAAAAATGAATTCTACATCTGATTTGTGAGTCATGCTCTGGTCATTGGAGAGTGACCAGATCCGTTCCGACCCTATTGAGATATGCAGTCAAGATGTCTGGCACCCGGAGGCATGACATGTCTGCCTGCAGCACGCCAATGGCTATATGCTCTTTAACTACTCCTGCTGACAGTCACATTATGGAATGTACTGAAATCTAACTAAGTGTTACTTCATTCTTACAGTGAACCGATCAGCATTTTTCCACCTTCATCTCGCAGGTTTTGTGTTCCTAACAAGTATTCCTGTTATTGGCACATTGCAGTGTGTTACAACAGAAAGTTTCTGCCAGAAAATGCATTCAAGAGGACTTGAAACAAACTGGGGCTCATGTGAGGGAGGCAAAGAGATGATAAGCACAAAATAAAAGGTGAAAAGTACAAGAAAGAGGATTTATTTTTATAGCCCTATATGATCAAATTATTGATATGACATTAAAAGTTCAACAGTATATTTTAAATATAAATATCAAATTTAAAGCAGCAATAAGAACCAACCCTATACACTAACATTCAAAATGCTGGGATTGCTTTTTTTCTTTTCTTTTTTTCTTTTTTTTTTTTTTTCAAAGAAAATACATTTATAATGTCACAAAATATTTCTATTTAAAAAAAATGCTGTTCTTCAAACGTTCTGTTCATCACAAACACTTCCTCGTGGTTTTCAGGCTATAGTAAGCAGCACAACCATTTTCAAATGTCATAATAATAACAAATGTTTCTTGAGCACCAAATCTGCATATTAGATGATATATATATATATATATATATATATATATATATATATATATACATTATGACCACTGACAGATGAAGTGAATAACACTGATTATCTCTTCATCACAGCACCTGTTAGTGGGTGGGATATATTAAGCAGCAAGTGAACATTTTGTCCTCAAAGTTGATGTGTTAAGAAGCAGGAAAAAGCAACTTTGACAATTGGGCCAAACTGTGATGCCTAGATGACTGGGTCAGAGCATCTCCAAAACTGCAGCTCTTGTGGGGTGTTCCCAGTCTACAGTGGTCAGTATCTATTAAAACTGGTCCGAGGAAGCAACAGTGGTGAACAGGCGACAGGGTCATGGGCGGCCAAGGCTCAGTGGTGCATGTGGGGAGCGAAGGCTGGCCCATGTGGTTGCTCAAATTGCTCAAGAAGTTAATGCTGGTTCTGATAGAAAGGTGTCAGAATACACAGTGCATCACAGTTTGTTGCATATGGGGCTACATAGCCACAGACTAGCCCATGCTGAGCCTTGATCACCGGCAACAGTGGGCACGTGAGCATCAGAACTAGACCATGTAGCAATGAAAGAAGGTGGCCTGGTCTGATGAATCACGTTTTCCTCTACATCACGTGGATGGCCGGGTGTGTGTATGTGTCACTTACCTGGGGAACACATGGCATCAGGATGCATCTCATCGCAGCAAAAGGGGGACCAACACAATGAATTCAGCTTTGCCATCTAAAAAAAAAAAAAAAGAAAGAAAATTAATATATATAGGCATGTGTGTGTGTGTGTGTGTGTGTATAGATAGATATATAGATAGATTGTGGCAATATTGCAGTATATTGGCAATATATTAATGATACTATAGAACAGCAGTACAATTACAAATGATCAGAAGGCGGTAGGCTATACAAATCAAATAATACAACAATAGAAAAACGAATTATATTAATCATACGAGTACATGAAAACTATTAACCCACACGTTGCTTTCCAAACACCATCTTTCGATAAAAATAACACAAATTAGCATACACAAAGTAACAAAAACCACTAAGCCATGTCATTATGTCTTTAATACGCGTGTTGTATTTTTGACCTTAACTTAGATTACACGTGTAATCTAAGTTTAATTTTATGCATTTCATTTTAGGTATTAGCCTCAAGTCTGCAGCCAGCGGAACATAAAAAAAAAAAAAATGAAATGCACCATTTTTGATTTTGATAACCTATAGATGGCGCCAGGACTGACTGAATCGCTCATTGAATAGACAGGCAAAGACGAACTGTCGATTAGTTCTGCCTGGCTCATGATGGGAGCAGTTCCCACTAGCTGCACTTGATTTCCAAAGATAGGCAATTGATTATTCCTGTCTCGATGATTAGGCCTTGGATGGAGTACATGAGTTGAAGCTGTGGTTTGACCACAGCGAACATGTAAGATTGCATAATAACAGGTAAATAGTTTTATGTTGTTTTTGACATTTTTATTTCATGCTAACATGTGTGTGTGCGGCTGATTAAGTTTGGGACTTTTATGTGTATTTTAAGAGCGCACAGAGTTTGTGTTTGTCCTTGTTTACAGTGTTGATAAGTGTTTATGTGTTGACTTGAGTGTATTGAATGCTGATTAAATCTAATAGCTCTAAAGTGTAATCAATAGAATGTTGTTTTAGGGTGGAACCACCTCTCGTCGTTTTATTTGTTTTTCTTGCTTGATATCTGTCAGAATAAGAGAACTGTGATTACACTATCCACAGATAACGTTATGTAGGTCAAGAACACACACGATAGGCCTACATGTCTGCACCTGACCAGAGTTGACAGTCTCTGCTCAAGTCCAGTCAAGCTTTTATTCTTGTTCAACTGTATATCCTAATATATAATGCATGAAATTATTTAGTTGCAGGTAGACAGCACTGTCTTTGTGTATATGATTATATGGGGGTGTGTACCTGGTCTTTGAGAATAAGAAATATAAAAATAAAATAAAAGTTGCATGCATACATCCAATATGTCTAAATGCCCCCATAGCGTATGGATTTTTGGATAGCTATTTATGAATAAAATCATTAATGTTTATGACATTCCATGTATCCTTCAAAACTCTTGTTTGTGAACCTCAGCCATGTCATTCACCTCAAAGCAAAGCTATCATCTCTTGCCAATGCGTGGCTAGCTTTAAGAATTTTAAAATATAAGATAGTTTTGATTTTGTTTAAATTATTTTTCATTGAATAAATACCATAAATCCATTATACATTTATTTGAGGTCATATATATTCATATATTCAGAAAGAAAAAAAAATGTATCAGTTTCCACAAAAATATTAAACAGCTCAACTGGTTTCATTGTTGAAAATTCTTTTTTTTTTTTTTTTTGGCTGCTGAAAATGTTGCATTTTCTTTACAAATAAACTGCATTTTGAAATATTACATTAAAATATTACATTTAGAAAACAATCAAATAGAAAACATTTATTTGAAATTGTAATAATTCACAGTATTACTGTTTTTATTTTATTTTTGATCATATAAATGCAGCAAATATATATATATATATATATATATATATATATATATATATACATACATACACACACACAGCATGGGGGAATGATTAATTGATCATGCAGACATTCAGTATAATGTTTGTCCTCTGATTTTGACCTGTTAAAGAGGCTAAAGTCTGTCATGTTTTATCTTTCTCATGTGACTTGATTTCTCTTGCCAGAAGTAACTAACGTGATGTATGTGACCACCTTCCTGCGTTATATTAGGTACGTTTTATCCAAATTAAACAAAAAACAAAACAAAAAAAGAAACAGAGGAAAAAAAAAAAAAAAAGGAAAAATTTACAATGTTTTATTATTGCTGTCCTCATGCATCCAACCAATATCATTCTCATTCTTACAGGCTTGGTGGTAGATGCTTCTCTGCTCGTATCATTCAGAGGAGGAATCTCTCAGGAGCGGATGCCATTAATGCCCTGCGGCCATTTTACTTTGCAGTACACCCTGATTTCTTTGGCCAGCATCCGAGAGAGAGAGTAATAATAATTAAATAATTATATATTGTTATATACATAAACAATTTAATGAGAATGCATGATATTTTTTCCCCTTTTCCACATTTCTCTGCAGAGCAGTTGTGAGGGTTTTATATTGTTTTTTTTTTTTGTTTTTTTTCTGTCTTAAAGGAAGTGAATGAAAACTCCCTCCAAAGGCTAAATGGTTATCTGGAAAATCTTCAAAAGCCTGGGGCGAGATCTTCAAAACCTACAAAACTCACTTTTTATGTCAGGGACACAAAAGAAAGAGCAGACTCCAGTGGTAGTCTGCTAGCCTCAGGTAACACCAGTTCATCTCTAATTCACACTGTGATTTTTACTGCCAAACTAAAAAAAAAATAAAATAAAAGTAGTCTCCTGAAGCCATGTGATAACTTTGTACAGAATGCAATTGTTTGTTTTCCTTACAAAAATATTTAATTCCTTATTTAAACAGTTTTGACAGTATTAAGCAAAGGTGTCATTCAAAAGTTTGGGATCAAAAATCTTTTTTTTTTTTTTTAAAGATGTTAATGCTTTTGTTTAGCAAGGATGCATTGAATTGATAAAAAAGTGACAAAATGTTACAAAAGATTTCTATTTCAAATAAATTATTAATTAAAGAAAAATATTTATCACGTTTCCACAAAAACAAAAAAATGCAGCTGTTTTTAATATTTAATATAAAGGTTTCTTAAACACTAAATCTGCATATTAAAATGGCACTAAAGACTGGAGTAAGGCAGTTTGTCCACCAAAGTGTTTTTAACCAGATGAAAAGGTCAGGCGCTCTTCTGAAAACACCTAACAGCGGGGCTTTTTTTTCCAGTTAAGATGCTTTAGTTGTTATTATACGGAATATCTGCGGAAGTGTTACTAGTATCTAATTTCTGAATATAAAAATGTTAACACAACGTGAAGTACTTGAAGTACTGAATTTGTTCGGTTGTTCTGTTTGTTGTTGTTGTTTTCTGTTGCCGTTGTAAAAGCAGGATGTGGCGGTTGGTTGGTGTGGTATTTGTCCCGCCTCTCTTTTACTGTGATTGGATGGCTGGGTAAAACATTTTTCAACTCTCTGCATCTGGAAAAAAATGCCAAACCCGAAACAGAAGTTTAGTATGGAAGCTTAGTATGGAGATAAACTCGCAATTATGAATTATAAAGTCAGAATTGTAAAATATAAACTCGCAAATGCAAGAAAAAAAGTCAGAATTGCTAATTTATATCTTAAAAATTATGACTTTTTTTCTCACAATTTCAAGTTTATATCTTGCAATTCAGGCTTTTTTTTTTCCTTAGAATTTTGAGATATAAACTTTCAATTGTTATAAAGTTATGAAGTCCAATTCTCAGAAAAACTGTCAGAATTGCATGATATAAACTTAAAACTGCGTGGGAAAAAGTCAGCATTGGGATATTATCTCTCAAATTAGACTTTCTCAGAAAAGTCAGAATTGCTAGACGTAGGCTTGCAATTGCAAGAAAAAAAGTCGTAATTTGTTGGACTCACAGACTAATGGCTGCTGACAATTCAGCTGTGCCATCACAGGAATAAATTACAATTCAAAATATATTGAAATTGTAGCGATATATCACAATATAACTCTTTCAATATAATTCTTTCAAAAACATTTTAATAAAACTTACCGACTCCAAATGTTTGAATGGAAATCTATGTTCTGTTTACAGTGCATGATTTTAATTGAAGAACCCTACATTTCCCAGGATTCCGGTCTGTGAGTTTCACCCTGCATTCTAAGGATGTTCTGAGCACAGTGTTGGATGTTCTGAGGTCCTGTAACCTCTCGGTTGAACATATGCAGGATGTGCTCAAGGCTGAGACCAAGAAGAACTCAACACAACAGCCTGAAACAGCTTTCTATCGGCCCATCAAATGGGACAAGACTTATTACACTTTCACCGGCTTCAGGGACCCAGAGCAGGAGTTAGAGCAAGCCAAGAGAGTGGAGCCCACACTCAGGTATTGAGAGAGAGACCATTCCTGGATGCCATTTCACATGAATCTTTCTTTTTTTAAGTCAGTTTAGGTTACCTATACACTCTTATAGGGCTGGGCGATAAATGATATCATATCGAGATCACAATAAAACTTACGTCGATAACAATGATAAACTCTGGACATTTTTACTTGATATAATTAATCTAATATAATTAATTAAAAACCGGCTATCTCACAGCAGAAATAAACAATAACAGCCAGCCAGTGCATGTCTCTAATATGTGATTTCTGCATGTCTCTGTGTGAATGAATGACGTAGTTTTGTCTGATACATAAACTCACAGAAGCTCACGGTGATTTCAGTATTTGCCTGAAGAAAATGCAAGTGGTGCTTGCCATGCACAACTACTGCCCCCTACACTGCTAGCACATTTTTAGCAAGATGTTAACACAATTAGCATAATGCTAACATGATTAGCATGAACACATTAACTTCATCTCCAGAGCTACTTTGAGAGTCACTTCACAAGCTTTTCACCAATTAATTTGAGAAAAAAGAGACCGTCAAAATACACACTGAAAACTGAAACTAAAACTACAAGATCTTCATGACAAACGGTCAAAATAAAAGTTTGGTTTAACTTCAAGAAATTATGACAGGAATATATGACTACTGTATACTAAAATGTACTTCTTAAAGTAATAATAATAATAATAATTCTAAGGAATATCATACAAGCAAGAAATTTCTTTTCATTCATGTTTTAAATTTATATAGTTCTGTTGTGCAGTATCTTATTTGACAAAAAAATGTTTTTGTTGTAAATGAATTGTTATATTTTCATTCAATTACATTATAAAAGCTTGGTTAAATTGTTAACGTTTATACAAATTTGTATTAAGTCATAAAATACAGAACCCCCCCCCTTTTAATTTATGGTAAATTAAAATGGATTTAATGGGGCCCTAAATTTAAAGGTCACTACTCTGTGGAGTTTACTTGTGAAAAAACAAGTTTACATTCATTTTTAAGATCTAACAGATATGTGGTAAATGAATACCGTGATAAATATTGATATTGTATGATATGGAAATTTGATATTATTTTTGGCCATATCAGCCTACACTTTTAGCACTACCACATGTCTCATTTACATCCCTTTTGCACTTTAGTTGAGAGGACAGTGTATAGAATCCAAAAGGAAGGGGGAATGGAAACTGGAAATGTTGCAGGCCAGATCTGAACACATGTATTCCATATCTTAAAGAGCACTGTAGCTTAAAGGTGTAGTTCAACCAAAAATGAAAATGTCCTTATTATTTACTCACCCTCAGGCCATCCAAGATGTATATGTCTTTTAGAATAATCAAGGCATTTTTATTTTTGGGCATATTATTCCTTTAATGTGTCAGACCACCTAACTGCTAGACGAGTGCTCCAGCAGCTTTGGTTAATGTTCAGTTAGAAATTTTGTAGAACTGTTGAGACACCAGTGGGTTATATCACAGCAGCCAGAAAAGGCCCAGGTGGCAACTTTAGTGTCTCACCAGTAACCTACATTTAGCCTTGTCCTTCTCCTCAGAACACAGTCTTCCCAAGTCATTCTTTCTACATTACTACCATTAGTACAATGAGTAATTTGTACATTGAACCACAGATGTGCCTAGACTCAACAGAAACCCTACAGCCTGAGACCGAAGCTTTGGAAACACTGAGGCTGTGGAAATTCAGTGAAAACCTTGGCACACGCTTTTAACTGTACAAAGCTTATTTGGTATGCAAATTCCACAGACCTCTTAATTATGAAGGTGATCAAAACTTTGCTGAAAAAACTGTTGTACTCAATCTACAACATGCCTTCTGTCTTCTAACTGATAGTTCATATTTTTTAGCAAGTTAAAGGCCTCTTTCTGCTGTAAAATCTTTAATGATTTTTATAAAGTAAAAGCAAGAATAACTTTTATATTGTTAATAATATTTTAAGATAAACACTTACTGGACTGAAGTAACAGGTTTACTTTTATATTTATATTTATATTATCTCTACTTCAATTTTGTGAGCATTAAATATGATCCATCAGGTGATTGATTAACGTTTTTTGTATTGCATTGCATTATAGGTTTTGCCCCCACAATAAAAACTACAGAGCTTCGATCATAAAACTAAGCATTTAAATACCATCATACTAAGACATATTTTTGAGAGATATAGAGACAACTGATATTTATTTGCTTTTTATGCAAGTACTGTTTTCACTATACTATATAACCATAAAAGCCTGATGTACAAAAGTACTAGGTTTAGTAAACTGTTCAATTTTCTGATTAAAAAATTCTGTTTAAAATCTGATTTTATATGTCAGGTACTGTACAGCTATACAGCTGTACAGGGTTAAACCCGAACTTTAATATTGTTTGCTCTAGTTTTGCATGGCGTAGTGAAAATAGAATTGGCTAAATCTTAACCCAACTACTGTGTACTCCCTGACCCATTTGAGAGGAGGAACTTTGAGCTTTGTGACAACTTGACGATAGTGTTTGGGACACTTTTGGATACCTGAATAGCATTGACAAATACTATATGTAATATATGAACAAAGATATATTATGTTAGACAAAGTTCATTGGCAATATTCTTGAATGAATCTGGGATATATAATGCTTGATTTAACTCATTGGCAAATCTGAAACGTTTCTCTTTCTTTGTGTTTATCTTCAGTTTATGGCTGAGAAACAATGAGCCGGAGGCCACAAAGAAACAGAATGCCAGTCTTCCACACCGTGAGGAGCTGAAAAGATTGAAAAGAGTGCTGATTCAAAAACTTGGTTTGTTGGATATCAGGTCAGCTCTAACACAGACTAAAGTGCTCTTATAGTTAAAGTGTGCTTGGTGATTTTTAAGTGGTGTAGTGGTTAATGCTCCAGACTAGCATCCCTCTAATGGGTAATTCTTCAGTTAATGGTGAGCTTGAAGTCTTAATCCTTAAAACTGTTTAATCAATGTTAAAAACATTTATTGCATGTCCTGGAAAGAGTACAGTCAAATCATTAATCAACCCCAAGTGACATTTATAATGTCTGATGGTGTGGCTTGCTTATATTTTATTTATTTATTTATTTTGAGTTGGTTAGCAAATAGTCAAAATTAAAACTATTCTCAGACGATGTAGTAAAATCTAAAAAAAAAAAAAAAAAATGGTGACATTACATCAGTTACAAACTGTAAGTACTAATTGGGTTGAAAATTGGATTTTGGTGGAGTAGTCCTTGACTCTAAATCTATTAAAGAAAAGATTTAAAGGATTAGTTTACTTTGAAATGAAAATTACCCCAAGCTTTACTCACTCTCAAGCCATCCTAGGTGTATATGACTTTCTTCTTTCTGATGAACACAATCTGAGAAATATTAATAAATATCCTGACGCATCCGAGCTTTATAATGGCAGTGAACGGGATCAAGGAGTATGTATCCATCCATCATAAATATATTCCACACGGCTCCAGGGGGTTAATAAAGGCCTTTTGAAGTGTAGCAATGCGTTTGTGTGAAAAAATATCCATATTTAACAAGTTATGAAGTCAAAATGCTAGCTTTTTATATAACTTTTCAGAACAAATACAAGCAATAACAAACCATGAACAAAGCTTCATGGGTATTTACAAGTTCTTTCAAATGTGAAAGATTTCCTCTACACTTGAATGTATTTCTGACCAGTTCAGTTTCAAAACTGGGCAGGCCCAGAAAATATGTATATGATCAGCCACTTGTGTACCACACTGCCTCCAGCAGGAGCCTAGATTTGCTACTTCTTTTTGTTTGGCTTTTACTTTGGGCATGATAAAGAAAAGTGTGTGTATATATATATATATATATATATATATATATATATATATATATATATATATATATATATACCAGATATTAATAGTTTTTTACTGTCATTTATATTATAAGCATTAATGAATATATTTATCATTTATTGCTCTTCTAATTGTTGCATCGTAATAGTGTCTTAACTTGTAAAAATCTGTAAAAGTCTCCAGACCGAATCCCCCTTTGATATAATAGAGCAGTATGCAGTTATTCCCTTGTGAGCCCAGCTTTAAAACCTTTTATCCATTTGAGCAGGGAAGAATTGGGAATCATAACCAATCCAACTTAATATTTTCATCTGGTTTTCTAGTTTAAATTTCCTTATCAATTTGTACCATTGTTCTAGGCCACATTTTGTCCACTGAGTTATATTTCCACATATCTGTTAAAAATTTTTGTTATCTCCTAGAACTGATTGAATGGGGATTGGAGTTTGCAAGATATCCAGTTGTTTCCATTTAGCAGTTTAGCTCGTATCACACCAACAAAATAACTGGGCATGGTAGGGACCTTCCCCCTTTTTTTCCCGCTAATTGTAAAGTTTTAAATTTAATACATGGTTTTTACTATTCCAGATAAATCTAGAACTTACTCTGTCCCAGTCACTGAATTGTGTTTATTTATTTATTTATTTTTTGGTTAAAATGCAGCTCAAAACCACATACCAACCACATACCTTTAAACTGTAGTATATATCGTCTGCGTATGCTGGCATGTGTAAAACTAAAAGTTGTTGACCTGTTGGGCCTGTTGGACACATTATCTTGTTCTTCCTGTTGTCAGTATGTTCACCTTTGATCATGTGGCTCTCTGTCCTGTAGGTGGCAGCGCAAATGGGGAGTTTCACACAAATGCTGTCAGCTGCAGAGTCTGAGTCGTCTTTACACACAAAGCCCTGAGGCTCTGCACAACCTGAAAGGTAACCATGGAAATAGGATTCATGAGATGGGATTATATGGCCCAAATGGTAAATGAGCACAAATATTTACTCAATTGTCTCTCTTTCCCAAAACAGGACACATAATAGTTTTTACTGACCAATCAGGGATGAATGCCTCAGGGCATGTGATGTTAGGAACAATGGATGTCCACCATCAATGGTCAAAGGTACAGCTTTTTTAAATAAACCTTAGTCCTGATAATCTTTACTTTGAAAAAAGCTTAAAATATCATGGCAAACAGTTATGCTGACTATGAGGCATGTGTCTGTCCATGTGTATGTTCAGCTCTTTGAAAGATTACCAAGTTACCGAAGCCTGTTCCAGCAGTCGGATTGGCTGAAGGAGCGCATCAGTCACCTTTTGGGAGGGATTCAGGTGATTCACATCAAGCGGATGGGTCCAGCTCTTCCTCTGGAGGAACACTACAGTACCCTTAACACCTTCCACAAGAGATTGTTGCCTCAGCGCCTCTTCCTGCACCCCCGCAGCCTGCGAGGCCTCACGATGACCTTGGAAAAGTAAATAGTCATGTACTTTCATTCCAGACATTTTTTTCATGTGTATTTTCTTTGTTTACAACCTTCTACTATGTGAGGTGGGGTGCTCAGAAATGCACTAGATCCCATCACTAAAAGCACGACTGAGTCTCAGCGATGGCAGGCTTGAGCAGTGCTTATGCGCAGGCCAATCTATTCGGAAAAACACCAGCTTAAAATTGAAGTAGCTTTACTTTTTTAACAAATGATTTTCAAAAGAAAATAAGTAACACTTTATTTTGATGGTCCCCTTTAGACATTCTCTTGACTATAAGTAACTTTGCACCTACCAGTCAACAGAGTATTAGTAGACTGTCTGCTTACACTTTTTGATGCTCCCCAACAGACTATAAGTAACTTTGCAAGTACATGTCAACTTATTCTCAAACCCAAACCCTACCAGTCTATTAATACTCTCTACTAATACTCTAATGAGAGTTAGTTGACATGTAAGTGTTTATAGTTACTTATAGTCAACAGAATATTTAAAAGGGACCATCAAAATAAAGTATACATTTTTGTATCAGATTGTTGGATAAGAAAATATTTTTCTCCACCTCTGAACCAACTTTTATGTTCTTATGACACAATTAAAGGTGAGAAAAATGAATAAAATATTTTTATATCACCACTCAAAAGTTTCAGGTTGGTAAGATTTATTTATTTATTTTATTTTTTTAACACTACAATAAGGTTTCATTAGTTAACATTAGTGTTAATGTTAATTTCAACATTTACTAATACATTATTAAAATCAAAAGTTGTATTTGTTAACATTAGTTAATGCACTGTGAACTAACATGAACAAACTATGAACAGCTGTATTTTTATTAACTAATGTTAACAAAGATTAATAAATGTAACAAATGTATTGCTCGTTGTTAGTACATGTTAGTTTATACATTAACTAATGTTAACAAATGAGATCTTACTGTAAAGTGTTACCATTTTTTTATATTTTTGAAAAAAGTCTTTTATGCTCAGCAAGGCTGAATTTATTTGATCAAAATAAAGTTAAAAAATAAATAAATAAATAAAAAGTAATTTATTCCTGTGATTGTAAAGCTAAATTTTCACCATCATTACTCCAGGCTTCAGTGTTAAAATAGAAATATTTTGTAACATTATAAATGCCTTTACTGTCACTTCAATTGAATGCATCTTTGCTGAATAAAAGAATTTCTTTAAAAAAATAAAATAAAAAAAATTTAACAGTGGCATATTATAATAAAAAATTATAAATATAATTAAAAATAATATTAGCCAACAATGTCATAGCCAATGACTATGGAAGCCATGGAATAAAAAAATAAAAAAGGTAATTGCGAGTTTTAATCTCACAATTCTGACTTTTTTTTTTCTCTCGCAATTGCTAGTTCACATCTCGCAATTCTGAAGAAAAAGTAAGAATTGCGAGATATAAAGTCGCAATTGTGAGTTATAAAGTCAGACTTTTTCCCACCAGAATTGGACTTTATAACTTGCAATTCTTACTTTTTTCTCAGAATTGCGAGATGTAAACTAGCAATTGCGAGAGGGGAAAAAAAGTCAGAATTGTGAGATATAAACTTGAAATTGTGAGGGGAAAAAAGTCAGAATTGTGTGTCACATTTATCTTTTAAATTGTTTTATTCTGTGGCGGAAACAAGCTTCCACAGACAACAGTGCAATGAAATCACTATGGACAAAATCTAACTACCCTAACTATAAAATTATGTGGCCAAAAAGCCAATTCTCCATTGACAGGCTTTAAAGTTAGCTGTATGATCTGACAAAATAAAATGATTTGCAATCAACATAAATTGCAGATATTTCATTATAGTAGATATTTTATTAGTGCCTGCCTGGTTATTTATTTATTTAACTGTTTTCTTTTGGTGCCATCAGCCAATCAGAATCCACCTGCCTTATAATAACTGCAAAATTAATTACAGTATATGTTTAGAGTAAACAGAACGTATCGTCCGTTGGTGTGGCCACTTGCATAGTTATCTATAATTCTTGATGTGAATCGGCCTTTAAATTCATGTGGCATTTATAGCTCAATTGCGTTTGATGCAGCAAATAGCATTATGAGAAATTACGTATTGTAGCTTTAAATGGATTGCTGTTGAAAATGTTTTATTGTAAATAATAGTATTCCACTGAGAGGACAAAAGAAACAGAAGAGAGACCATACTGGACTGTTAACAACAGATTGTAGATGAATGGTATTGTCTTAATTCCTGCCATTCCCTGTGTTCTATTCATTTCTGTCGTATTTCTGACTGATATATCCTCAGTGTTCACTGAGAAGTCTTTGTGCTGCTTAATGTCCCGTCAATCATTGCTTTTTCTATTCTGTTCTGTTGCCATAGTGACCGGTCAACCCCCTGCCTGCATGAGATGGGCCACTTCATCATCCCCACTATGTGTGACACCCTCCAGCTGCAGAACTTCCTCCAGAGCCAGGCCCAGGAGGCCCGGAGACGCATTCAGCGGAAGGACAAGTGAGTGCTTGACCCTTTAGTTGCACATTAGCATTACATCAAAACTGACCATTGAATGTGCATGAATCATAAGTAAATTATTCTAAAGACCAAATATGTTTGTTTTCATTATCTTGTATCAAAATGTAAAGTTTCTATTTTGCTGATGTAACCAGGGATGGGAGGGCAGGGAAAACAATATTAACCCCTATTATTACTATATTTAATATGTTCTTGATTCATAATGTTTCACAATCCAATCCCAAGTCCCAATGTATTTTGCACCCTACATTATTTTCTACTGAATGTGCCGTTACACTTATAAAAACATCACAATACAGAAATTGTTTTATATACAGCTGTTTTATATTTTCTTGGATAATTTAGGATAGCATAATTGTTGTTTTTAGCCACTAGAATTATTGTCTTCGCTCAAAAGTTAGGGGTCAATAAGATTTTGTTGTTTAAAAGAAATGTATACTTTTTTAAAGCAAGGACACATTAAATTGATCAAAAGTGACAGTAAAGGCATTTATAATGTTATAAACATTTTCTGTTTCAAATAATTGCTGTTCTTTTGAGCTTTCTATTCATCAAAGAATACTGAAAAGAAATCGTCACATTTCTAAAAAATGTTATGCCGCACAACGTTGATAATAATAACAAATGTTTCTTGAGCAGCAAATCAGCATATTAGAATGATTTCTGAAGGATCATGTGACACTGAAGACTGGAGTAATGATGCTGAAAATTCAGCTTTGCCATCACAGGAATAAATTACATTTTAATATATATTAAAATGGAAAACTGTTATTATAAATTGTTATAATATTTCACAATATTACTGTATTTTTTTTATCAAATAAATGCAGCCTTGTTGAGTTTAAGAGACTTAGCATAAGACAATAGGACAATTTTTAAAAATCTTATCGACCCTAAACATTTGGATGGTAAAGTATGTTGGACTTGCACTAATTTAGAAAGACTGGTATGATTTAGCGGTATATGTCAATTTCCATTACTGTACATATCTCAGCGCTATCATGAAAATCATACACTGCATATCATATTCTTAACAATATCTTTTTCTTGTTTTTTAGTAAAAAATATCTAAACATCGTTAAAATGAGAAAAAATTTACCCAATAACCAAAGCTTCCAAAACGTCTTCAGAGGAAATATCTTAAGCTTTGTCTCGTGACTAATGATGTTTTGTCTTGTTTTAAGCATAATCAAGACAAACACAAGAACAAACAAACTTAAGAATTATTTTGGGTTACACTTTATTTGGTAACACTTTATTTTAGTGTCTTTGTTAGATGTAATTACTGTTGTAATAACAGTAATTATATGTAACTAACCCTAAATCAAACCCAAAAAACCTCACCCTATAGTAAGTACATGTTGTTAATTAATATTACTCAGTAGTGTTGGGCAAAGTTACTTTTAAAAGTAATGCGTTACAACATTGTGTTAATCCCTAAAAAAGTAACTAATGCTACTTTAGTTACTTTTTATGGAAAGTAATGTGTTATGTTACTTTTTCTCATCTGGGCTGGGCTGGGCTTGCTTGTTTGTTTTTTAATAACAAAAAAAGTTCTATTTTTGGCAAATATAAAGGCCCTTTCACACCAAAATGAAATGACTAAGCCTCAGGCTGAAGGAAATGCAAATTCATGCCTGTACAGTAGAGGGTGCAGCTCAAACATACTTTTCAGCTGTGCTGCAATTCTGGACTGAAGAAGAATGGGACACAAAAGAAGAAAGTTCAACACTCTTACTTCAGCAATAAAAATGTGATTTTTATCTAAAGTAATTTTTGCTTATTGGTATGGTTAAATTTGATAATCGAGGGTCAGCAGCAAAGATATTAGTTAATAAAATTAGATTAAATACATAAAGTATATGTGTTATTTAACATTTAATTAGTGCAGGTTTGTGTAATATTCTGAGTTTGCATTTCACTGTTTTTATTCATTTTTAAGAATGGTAAATTGGTTTTTGTGCAAGTGAGATGATTAAATGCTCACATTTAGTCTAAAACTACAATAACCATCATGTTTACATACAATGTATTCGAATTCACGATTTCTCTCAAAATGGGGACAGGAGAGCTGTTAGTTGAACAAAGGAACTTGGGGTTACTTATTTGAAAAAGTAACTCAGAGATTTTGTAAATTAAAAAAATAATGCATTACTTTAAGAAAGTAGTGTGACTACGTTAATTGCTTTGTTGTAATGCATTACTCTATACACGTGTGTGTGTGTGTGTGTGTGTGTATGTATATATATATATATATATATATATATATATATATACATGCATATATGTATGTGTGTATATATATATATATATATATATATATATATATACATGTGTATATGTGTATATATATGTATGTATATGTGTGTGTGTGTATATATATATATATATATATATATGTATGTATGTGTGTGTGTGTGTATATATATATATATATATATATATATATATATATATATATATATATATATATATATATATATATATATATATATATATATATATATATATTACACTGTAACAATGGCACCTTAAAATAATAAAATGCAACCCTTTATTTTAAGGTGTTCTTGTTACATTGTAATTATACAGTTATGTACTGAGTAATAACTTGTACTTACTATAGGGTTAGGAATAAGGTTTGTTTAATGTTAGTTACTTATAATTATGCATAATATACTGTTATTACTATAAGTACATGTAAAATATATAACAAGGACACTAAAATAAAGTGTTACCTATTTTTGTAAATGTTGCCGCTGTTTAAAGGCGTCTTTCATTAAAATGGAATATATTCCCTTCTATACAGGTTGGAGGCAGAGGAAGAAGACATCATTTCGAGTTGTCTGCAGGATTTGTCTCTGCGCAGTCTGTCTAAAGAGCCCAGCGTGTCGAGCAGTCAGATGATCCCCTGCTGCAGGCGTCTGATGGAAGAGAGATCCCCTCAGATGCAGGGTCTTCATCTGTGCGTCTCTCACTTCTATTCAGTCATGCAGGATGGGGATCTGTGTATTCCCTGGGACTGGAAAGGCTGAAATACACTGAACTTTATTGGGACTTTATTACTATGACTCTCAGGCTCATGTAGTCACAATAAGATTCTGAAATTTTGGAAACAGCCTATTGTGTAGGCATGATTATAAATGCACTTTGGTTCTAAAATACTAGCAGTGGACCCAGTGATGTGATGATACAACTTAGCACAGGAAGTTTGTTGATTATTTGCACTGCCAACCATATATATCACTTATGTGCATAACACTTAGAAAAAACATAATCATAATCTCTTTTTTTAAGCATCATGTCTCCGTCTATTATAAAAACAGCTTTTGGAAATACCGATAAGGCTCTTTTTGCCTTGAAACGGTCAGTTGACTGCTTGAGTCTTTATCATTTCAAAACCTGAATGTACCTGATTCACAGGAGATAAACACATTTACTAATTTTTCATATTGCTAGAATCTAAAATGCAGTCAAAATTCAGATGAAGTGTTTGGACATGATTTTTGTGTTCAGATGTAGTCTCTGTACATTATCAATCCTAAATGCTGTAATACTGTCTGTCTTGAGATGTGTACAGTGTATCTATGCTGTTTGCTGCTATTGCATTTCAAAGGTATAATGTGATATCTGTATGTACGGTAAATATCGAACTGTGTAACAAAGTTTAAACAATGGTTCAAGTATTAATGGTCACTATTGTATGCATTGTTATTATGTACCTATTTGGTTGTAAAGTTTTTTTGGTTTTGTTCATTGTGACAGTCTATGAATTTCCCACTCTTAACAGATATGAAATGTAATAATGTCATATATGACTGTGTGTATTACTATTTTATCGCATTGTTATTCTTATTAATAGGGATGCACCGATACCGATACTAGTACTCATGTACTTGTATTTGTACTCGTAAAAAATACCCCCTGATACCTCGCGTGACGTAACTGACAGAATTGTCCGCGCACAGAGGCACCGACAGCAGCAGCAGAAACAATGTCAGCCTCAGAGGTGTGGAAATAATTCAAAATTAATGACAACCCACACATTGCGAACTGCATGCTTTCAATCACAATTCGTTATCGATTAGTGAAGGCGGGATAGGCGGAATCGCGCTGAATGACAGTCCTGAAGCTCGCTCTCTCGCACGCGCTCTCTTTCTTGCGCGCGATCAGTTCTCCTCGCGCCTGAATGGTCAAATGCACACATAGTTGTCAAAATGTCCAGAGTGTGGAGTATCTCACGTAAATACAGTCGGTTATGGTTTAAGTGGACGTAAACATTTGGGTGAAAACAGGATATATGTCAGTATCCATGGATTCTGTCTTAAAGGGACCGTAGCCTATTTGTCATTAATAATAAAACAACAAAATATGTTAAATACATGGTAAATAAACCTACTGTATCTGAAAAACAAGTTTATTTACTTTGTATCTCTATAGTATTTGTTGTATTGTTTGTAATTTGTTTGTAAATTTCTTTTTATAAGTTAAAAGTTATTGGACACTGAAATTTTATTGTTCTTTAAGTTTTTTTTTTTTTTTTTTCTTCATCAGAGTAATAATAAAGAAGCTGTCCTACATTCATTAGGCTCACTGTGTTGTGCTTGGAAAACTGCAACATCAAAAAAAAAAAAAAAAAATATATATATATATAGAAATGAATAAATGTATAGGTATCGTATCGGCGAGTACTAGAAAAAAGTATCGGTACTCGTACTCAGTCCTTAAAAAATGGTATCGGTGCATCCCTACTTATTAATGTATGTAATGTAATGAAAACAGCCTTTCCGTTCAAATGTTTTTTTGTGGAAACCACTGTACCTTTTGTTTTCTTCAAGATTTTTCAGTATTAATTTTTTTTATTTTACTGACCCCAAACATTTAAGTGGTAGTGCATCACAGTTTCCACAAAAATATTAAGCAACAAAAATAGTTGTCAACATTGATAATAATAACAAATGTTTCTTGAGCACAAAATGAGCATATTAGAATGATTTCTTAAGGATCATGTGACACTGAAGACTGGAGTAATGATGCTGAAAATTCAGCTTTGCATCACAGGAATAAATTATATTAAAAAATAAAAGTTCTTTTAAATTGTAATAATATTTCACAAAATTACATTTTTTCTAGTTTTCATCAAATAAATGTAGCCTTGGTAAGCATAAGAGACTTTTAAAAAATTAAAAAATCTCAATTATTTCAAACTTTCATCTGTTAGTGTAGCTGTTATTTAAAGCTGAACTTGCAGGCACCCGCACATTTTTGAAAATTATCTCAGCCCTGCATGACTGAATGTGAATCATCACTTTCAACTGTTACCGGCGAGTCTTTTCGATGTCTGCGTCGCTATACTGTCTGCTTTTAGACAGATTTACACATGCAGGATTGAGACAGAGGTTATCAGCAAGCAGATCACAGACCAACCAGAAGTATTTGCTTCCCTGTGGGCAGGGAGGATTTTCTGCTTTCTTCTAATTTTAGTCATTATACATCAAAAACCTTGCCTGAAGTCTATAATTAATTATCTTTAAGATTGAAACTTTTTGAAAATACTTGAATATCTACTAATCAACCATTGTGGGGCTGCAAACAAACAATCAATTACATATCATGGATGGATAGATTAGGGTGACCACCATCAAACAAACCAAATGTGGGACGATTACTAAGTTTGTGTGGGACATGTTACCAACACTAAAACACAACCTGAAGCTGTTATATAATGTCTATCTAACTTAATAAAAACATTTGTATTCTGCCTTTCAGCTGATAAAAATACTTTGTCCCTTCCAGAAAACACCAGTACATCACAATGTAACATAACATTTTTTTATTTTACGTGTAATTTAAATTCAACATTGCTGACCCTAAAGGCAGCAGGCATCATGCAGACAACTATTTTTGAATAAGGTGACCAGATTTCTGAGATGGAAACTGGGGACATTTCCTATTTGAGTGGTCAACATATCACCAAAATCTCATTTGTTATTATCTATTTATTAAAAAAACAGGGACAATACATTTTTGAATGTTTTTGTTTTTAATTGTTGTGGGTTCCTTATAGGCTATTATTACATTAATAATTATGATTTAGTTTTATTATTAGGATTTTCGCTCTGGTTTTAATACAATTCACCAAAAAAAAAAAAAAAAAAAAAAAAAAAACTTTTACACGATTAATAACCACTGTAAAAGCAGTTCAAAACAATATGCCTGTTATAACATCAGTATGACTTTACAAAAGCACATTACATTACAAAAATAAAACAACAAATATAAGTTGATAAATATAAAACTGCATTTAACGGTTTTTTTTAACATTATTGAATTTAATATTTTAATTTTCACAAGCTGTTTTTAGCTACTGTATACAGAAATTACAATTGTTAACTTTTAACTATTTTTTTTAACTTATTTTGTATTTTAGACTCATTTTAAGCACAAAGTACGAGTATTATTTTATTTTTATTCATTCATATCTAAGTGTACCTTCACCAAGTAGTTAAAAGACCTGTGTGTGGAAATTGCTGCGTTGTGACTGCAGAACTTTTGTGGACGTTTAAAATTGTGCAAAACAATCCCGCACCCTGTTGAGGCCCTGTTATAAAACATACAAATCGTATTACTTTAATTTAACATGAATAGTTAGTATGTTACTACCTTAAAACCGATAACGATGTTTATTTTGATATGTGATGATAATGGCGCTTTGCTCTGGTCCAGATCCAGATCAAGTTCTTCATAGGTAGCGGCGCGCGCGCGACCAAGTGTAGCTGCACAGCCCCCTCTGTTGGTGAATATGATCACTACACAGTTTCTCCAGCAGGCTGCTGTATGCTCGTCGGTCTTTTTGCAATGTATATGCGGGTTGTTATGAACGAGCTGTAAAACGGAAACATTTCCGGGGACAGCTCAAGTCGGGGACAGAACACCAAAAACCGGCTATCCCCGGAAGACGGGGACGTCTGGTCACCCTATTTTTGAAACAGTTCTGACCAAGTCCAACTCCGCTCCACATTTGGATTGACAGCCGTGACCATGTTTACTCCTTTCTTTTAAACCATTGGATAGGATTTAAAATACGGCTGTTGTATTTGTGTAAGGCTGGATGTTACTTGTTAAATAGGTGAAAAACTACGCAGCAGAAACAATAAATAAAATGCTTTCTTAAAAAGGCAAAAGAATGCATGCACGTTTTCCTAATATGATAATTAAAAACCAACAGACTGATGAAAATGCGGGACATTTTCTCAATATGCGACGTGCGGGACAAGGGGTGAAAATGCTGTGCGGTACAACGCAAAGCGGGACGGGTGGTCCATCCATCTATCCAGCTTAGGATGGATGGATGGATGGATTATGTCATATGGCATATTCATATACAACCACATCCTATTTTTTTCTGAAGATATTCTTCATTTCCTTCATTAGTGAACTTTAAGAAACCCCCTCATTAGAATCCAGAAAGATGTCCAAAGAGAAGGAGAGCACCCAAATATCTTCTCTAAAGATTCAAAACAATAATTAGGCATAACTAGCATGATTAGCAGCTTTGGATATACTATTATAACTATAACTGTAACTATTCAACTATCCACCATGCAACATTTTTACTAAAGAACATTTTCACTGCATCTTTATACCTGAGTTTATTGCCAGTAAGTGAGTGAAAGGCTTATATGATGAAAAGTACAGTAAAAACTGTAATATTGTGAAATCGTATTACACTTTAAAATTATTTAATATATTTAAAAATTTTATTGATTCCTGTGATGGCAAAGCGGATGGTTTCTGCATCAAATTTGTTGTTATGTTTCTGCATCATTACTCCAGTCTTCAGTGTCACATGATCATTAACATTAAAAAAAGCTTAATTATTTCAAACTTTTAACTGATTTTAGGGTCTTTATTGAAGGCTTCATGTATTTTTGTATTCAGTGCCATTACTTTGCCCCACTAATGGTCATAAACAAGGCAGATGAGTCTTGTGAATTAAATATATGCACCATATTTTTCTGCCAACATTCCATGTATTTTCAGCAGTGTGTATTTCATAGTAATTACAGTGAAAGCTATCTGGGAGACTTTCACAAGCCAAACAAGAGACTAATTATCAATTAGTCGGGACAAAAGTGATACGACAAAGTAGGACAGGGCAAGACTCTTTGTTACGTAAGTGGATATAAATGTAATCCCGTGATTAAGACAGACCTGCAGGAAACCCCTGCTGATAACAAATCTATCAATTACATTGTTAAGGTTTAAGCACATTAAGCCAATCAAAAATGGACAATCACATACAGATAGTTTAATTAAGTCGTGTCACTAGTCATAATCAAATACAGTGAATATAATCACAGAGGAACATTTGGTTATGACCACAAAGATAATTTGGACTTTAATAAAACCATCCATTACATATTGATACATGAATTAATAGTCAGAAATATCTAATTTAGATGATCTAAAAAAAAATGCATATATGTTTGTGTGTGTGTGTTGATTATCATATTTGATACATTAGCCTTTTATGATCCATATAATATGATATAGGAGAATAAGCTTGAGGGGGGAAAAAACTCCCAAATTGAGCAAAATTATGCAATTTGATGCAGTTGCTGATATTTATATGGGCAAAAAAATATGAAGTATGAAATTCTGATAGCTTGTAATGTTAATCAATAGCAGACTACTTACATAAAAAGCATATAAATATCAGTTGACACTCTATATCTTTCAGTAATATGTCTTAGTAAGATGATATTTAAAGCTTATTTTTATGATAAAAGCTGTGTAGTTCTTATAACTTTTTAGAATTATACTAAAAGGCCTTTTACTTGCTAAAAAGTACTATAAACCATAATTCAGACAAAAGAAGGCATGTAGTGGGTTGTGTACAACAGGGTTCTCAGCAAAGGCCTTAGAAATGAGTGTTATAGGGTTAATAGGACTAGTTATTTCCTGTGCCCGAGAAAGAATCAGCGCTCCATTACGTACCCAGATCCACACACATACACATAACCCTTGGCCATACTGCCTGTGGTCATTTCCACCATGTGACATGACCCTTCCTTGCTTTGCTTGGTTTTTGCTGAGCCTCTGCCCTCACCCAACCCCCCGTTCTGGCCTTTTCCTCATGTAGATCAATGGAATGTCCTTGGGATGGCCAGAGCTCTGCAGCTGAGTGTGGGTAGCCTCCACAACCCCTAATCCCAGCCATAATAATGGGGTCAAAAGGTCCCTCCCAAAGCCCTGTCTTTCAGCCTGGCAT
This sequence comes from Elopichthys bambusa, assembly GCA_037101425.1. Lineage (NCBI taxonomy): Eukaryota > Metazoa > Chordata > Actinopteri > Cypriniformes > Xenocyprididae > Elopichthys > Elopichthys bambusa. The sequence continues at coordinate 9,194,869 of CM074439.1, forward strand.
CCCACTGCTTTATTGGGCAGCCTGCATCTGGAGCCTAAGCCCCACCGAGAAGCTTCCTCCCTTGTCACAAGAGCCACCCCAGCACCCCGTCCTAAGTGCCCATAAATGCGCACAAAAGCCAGTCCTACATGTGGTAGCTATCTATTACAGGAGGGGCCCTCAGGAGGCGTATAGCATCGATTACAAAAAGGTTGAGATTGATTTCATAGGTTCAGGTGTGGGTGGGAAATTAGCATGTACTGTTGAGAGATGACGGCTGGGAGAATTAATGAGAAATAATGAGAGAACAAAAGGATCTTCATGTCCTAGAACATGTTTACCAACCTTTTTGTCTTATGTAACCCCACGGCCCCATCAGTAATGCTCAATCACCCCTTCATCGACACCAAACCAGAACTGTGTTCCTTTTAAATAACATTACGCTCGATATCATTCAGCGCTATCATCATAAATTGCTGAAAAATCATTGTTTTAAGCAAAAAAGAAAATAATATTTAAGTAATAAAAAAACATATATGCCAGTGATAAAATAAACATAAATAAAATAAAACTTTAAATAACATTATGCTCGATATCATTTAGCATTGTCATTTTAATGTATATTTTCCGTTAAAATGGAGCTGAAAATCATGAATCATTGCTTTATTTAAACAAAAAAGATATATATATATATATATATATATATATATGAAATATGGAAAATAATAAAATAAAATAAACTTTCATCTAGCCTTCAGATCAACTATTTTTTAGTATAATTGAGAAACTATTAGATTATAATTTTGTTGTGTTTATTGTCATTTTTATTGGTTGCCTTTTTAATAATATGTATCTAAAGATTTCAATTTTTTTTTTTTACCAGTTTTTTTAGTAGCCCATATCGTTAAACTAAATTAAAATTAAATAGGCCTATGTTGCCTTGACAACTATAGCTGGAAAAAAAAAGTTTTGGTCTTTCTTTTGGTCTTTCTGTTGTTAACTGAAAGGGGATCTGCGTTTTTCCGCATGCGCAGATACATAAACCTACAGCAAAAGACACAAGGATGCATGTACAAAAAAAAAAAAAAATTATCTTCTGTAAAAAAACAAAAACAAACAAAAAAACAAACAAACAAAAAACACTACAGGATAAATCCTAAATAAGATCTTATAATGTGTCTTCTTGAGCACCAGGTATTCTGCTGCCCATTAAAAAAAATCTATTTTTTTGGTCACTAAATATATACTATTTTATTAGTCAATGCCATGCCAACCCCGCCCCCTCGCAATAGAAACCCCGCCCCTCCTGAGTGTTCTCAGGCGGAAGTGCGCTCTAGGCTTTTTTAGTATGGACGCGTTCTCTTGATGGTCACGCGCTGTAGATTTGCAGTACGCGCGAGCGTCATTCCCAATGAAAATGAATGCGGATTGAAGCGGCAAGCGGGGAGAGCGTTTGTTTTGCGCTGTAAACGCGAGACGAATATGGGCAGTTGAAACCTCAGGAACGAGTGGAAACGAAACGTTGAATGGTTACTTTATTCCCCTCGCCAAACTGTTACTGTAAGCGGACTGAGCGAAGTTAAAGGGGCTTTTTCCGCCTCATCACAGTAACAGGATCTTGAGGGGCGCTGCGTGTTGCTAACGAGCTACATGGGACATACTTTGAATTATTTAATTGCGGCTCGCGCAAGCGCGAATTGAGAATAATGACGCGCAGATGGTAGACTAAAGCGCGTTCATGGAAAACGGACATATTTGTGTTTGGAAAGGAAAATACTGACACTGTATCGAGCGTGTTTGGCCCCTCTCGTCATGCGGCGGTGGGGGAGGATCGGAGCAGGGACCTCGCAGCGGATTTCATGTTTCGCAACAATGTTAATGCCCCACAACGAGGGATTATAAGGCCTCAAAATGACACTTGCTTTCCAAATGGTTAAAGTGCACTCGAGAAGTTGCGTATAGAGTTTGTTCTGCGAATTAATATCGGTGACAACAAAACCAGAGAGCCCAGTTCAATCTAAACTTATTAAACGGGAATGCATATATCAAGTGTCGTTGAATGTAGCGCACAGTACAGCATGTCCAGTCTATGATCTGCATTACTTGCTTGAATTGATCAGGGAACCATTTCGGCAGCCTTCGTGTTTCTTAACTCGTCTTTATGTGTGAAATTATTCTTTGGTCCTCTGCGCAAATGGCGTCTTTCCCAGAC
>CM074439.1:9199559-9209559 GCA_037101425.1 Elopichthys bambusa
CACCCTGTCAAGATGCTTTCTAGAAGTCACAGCACTTTATATATCTTACCAGTGTTATGGATTCCAAAGCTATATGGAGAGCTGCTGAGTATAGTATAGCATCAGGCTTCCACATGTTTTCTGGATTGATGTGAGAGCTCTCACTGCTGTTTCATAGGTGTTTTTATTCTCCAGGTCTTTATCTGGGACATGCTGTTCTCTATTAGAGCAGTGTTGTTGCTCAGTGCTGCATGAACGTCACAGGCATATATAAGTTCTCAGTGTTTTTACCTGTGGCCTTTGCACTGTACTTCACACCGGTCTTGAGAAGCCTGATTGTTTAGCTAGTAGAGTTCTAGTGTTGTCAACAATAATTCACTGAGAAACTCACTTTTTTTTTTTCCACAGGTGTTTAGTTAATATTGTTAGGTGTTTTCAGTGAAAGCATTTAGTGATCATTTATAATTTGCGTACATATAATTGTAACAATTTTTTTATATATAATTTTAATGTAATAAAAACAATCATTATGAATTAATACATGCTATTTTTTAGTTAGTTTCTGATCTAAATGGTCTCATTTATGTATGTATGTATTTATAGTATTTGTATGTACACTGAAATAAAATGTGTAGGATTTACTTTGAAACAATTTTCACTCAGAAATTGCTAGTAAATTTCACAAATAATTACAAAGAAATGGCAAGTAAAACAATTAAACGCAACATTTTAAAGGACTGAAATATTTTCTTGTAAAATAATGTGTAGTTGAAATGGTACCAATTTCAGTCAAATTTCATGGTTTTCCGTACCATAGCAAAAACTATTGTAGCTATTTTGTTTTCATATTTAGCAGTACTTTTTTAGCAGTAATTTTTTAGATTTATTTATTTGTTTGTCTGAAAAATAAGCAATACAATAAGCTACAACAATTTGTCACATTTGTATATTTTCTCCATGTGCTGGAAGTTTTTATAGTACAGTGGGCATGTTAATGCTGGTGGCATCAGCTGTGAGCGCTCATCCTGCTTACCTCACATATAGTCCACAATGCACTGCACTGGACCAGCCAGAAACGCACCACACTGTCCATCAGCCTCCATATCCGCATCCACACAGCAGGACTCTGGTTTCGCTGAGCCCTTACGTTTTTCACAGCTACTGTCGTAAACAGCATGGCTTATTCATGTTCCTCTGACATTATGAACAAATTAACTGTGATTTAGTGCCTAACTTATGATTAATAACATGACAATTCAGTGTCATATCTGTAGCCTACTGAGCATTAAGTGATCTCGGTGGACAAGGCCATATTTTCCAGCAATATTTTCTTTTAGGATAATTGCAAAATTGAGATTTAAGCTATAGATTTATGCATCATGTTGTTGGCTTCATAGATGCATATGTGCTGTGTTTATGAAAGAGGAATTAAGAAGTGTGTGTGTGTGTGTGTGTGTGTGTGTGTGTGTGTATATTGAATAAATATGAAATTATTTCTATAGAGAGTGGAGTTAAACCTCTAGTAGGGGGGAAACGGGAAGCTCCTGCTCTGAGGCTGTGTCTATGGAATGCTATGACATCAGTTCCCAGAAGCCACCTGGGAGACCAGTGGGATTCTTAATCATTGTCTACATCTCTGTCTGGTTGGTTTGGTTGCATGAACTGACCTGGCCATTAGATGCTTTTTACATTCCTGTTTCTGTGTGTGTGTGTGTGTTAGAGGTGAAGAAATCCTCCTGGTGAAAGGTCAAACAGTAGTGTGTGTAAGCGCATGGGGCTGGTGAGTAACAACCAACCCCATCCTCCTTCTAAAGCGATTTAGGTTTTACATTAAACAGCGCTTTCAGCCATCATGACATCTGCTCCTTTACTTAGACCCATTTAAACAATGAAATAGGAAGGCTTATTATTATTTTTGAATCGTAAGTCTGCAGATGTGAAACATTTTGTGCTCATAAGCCTGAATATGCTGAAACCTGACCTAAAATCCTCATGTTCTCCTCTTTAATTAATTGAAGGACTAATGGTGTCCATCTCTTTGTTTGAAAGTAATTGCCTTTGCATTATTCATGCACGCTCCACAGTTTGCACTATCGACTCCTTTTGTTGCGTAAAGGACTGGTCTATTAGGATGCATTTACACTGCAAGTCTAATGCCCTGATGCAATATTTTTCACGCCTTTTCTTTTGTCTTATGCGTTTACATTCACTTAAGACATAAACGACTGTTTACATCAACAAGATCTAATATATCCCATTCATCTCAGTCAGATAAAAACCGTTTAAGTAGCGAAAATGAACAAAATACGTAAATTGTAAGAACATATTTTTAATTTTTGATATTTTATTTTTTCATTGAAAACTGACTCAATAATTTAAATGCCAGTTACAGTTCTTTTCAGGGTTTTCTTTTTCACTCACCAGCCATAAATTACTGGCTATACAGAACTTCAGCTAGCCAAAACAAAAATATCAGAAGTAAACCAGATCAAAATTGCTGCTTAGATTTAAATATTTGTTTTATTAAATCTGAATGATTGAAAGACTTTCAATTTTTCAACAGTCAGTCGTTATTTGCGGATACCATGTAAAATGAAATAGTTATAAAAACAATTTCTTGTGGGTTCTCTTATAAAACATTTTTCATTGTAATTTCCGAATATAGCTCACTCAAGAGTGAATGTTTAGTGGTATACACATTGGTGGATAGACTGTCATTTCATAAAGTGATCAGCTGTTTCCTCAAAGTCAGCTTACAGAATTCAGCGTATTGAAGCTTCTTCTCATTGATATCCATTAAAAAAAGTACCTCGTCTCAGGGTTCTAGTCGCACATCGGACAAGAAGCAGCGCACCACGTTGTGAACATGGGATCTCGTTTAAGGTCGCCATCTAAAATCTACTCACTATTATACAGGCAAAAGTTCACTTCAAGAATTAACAAAACGAGTTAGATTTTAGGTGTTTAGGTGAAAAAAAAAAAAAAACAGAGAGTGTGATCTGATCTGTATTATTTTTCATAGAAAGCGTAGACTATTCATTCCACAAAAAAACACTTATTACTGAAAAATGCACTACACAATCGGTTAGCCTAGGATGATGTCAGTATGTCAGTAAGTCAAATTGTTGTTAATGTAAATCAATGGAAAGCTATGTGAGTGGAGGGGTTTTGAACACCGCCCAGAGTCGTAGTTAGGTGTTACTGATAGATTTCGAGTGGTGCCGCCAGTGTGAAAGCATTCGAATGAAGCCGCTTGTCATTTGGGTAATGAAACTTTATTTTTGCGTGATCTGGGTGCTGAAGTACTTTTTTTGTTTGACATTTTCGTGGTGTCATAATAAAAATTGAGGCTTGAAGAATTGAATTCAGTTGAGCATGGTATGCTAACTTTAAATCATAGGATGTTCAGAATAGTACTTAGTCTGTGCCATATGTTGACTGCCTGCTCTTTGTTAGTGGTGAAGCATGGGAAAGCATAATATCTAAAAGCTTGTTGTCTTCTTTTGCTTAAGGCTCAAGGTTAGGGGTCATCCCAAACAGCCAAAATGGATTCTATGTGGGATTAGTTGGGTCAATGAAGTACCATAGAGACCAACCCCTTTCCTGCTCTCTTATGTGAACTATCCATCATTTTTGTGACATGAATGCAGATTCCTTTGCCTTCAGTTTAGTTCCCAACACTGAGTTACTGGAGCTAAGGATGATTCGGATCATCCATGTTTCCACAATATGTGATCATCCTTTCTTTTGGCCCATGCTGAGAGCTGATTGATGAGAAAATATTAAAATAATAATAATTTAAAAAAAAAAAAACTTTTTGTAAAACTAACTTGACTCTTGAGCTGAGCAACAAACACACTTCAACATTTTTCTTTGTTGCTATTTGCTATACACTACTGTTCAAGTGTTTGAGGTCAGTAAGTTATTTTTTTTTTTTTAATAAAAAAAAAATGTAATACTTTTATTCAGCAAGGATGCATTAAATTGATCATAAGTGACAGTACAAATTTTGGTTTCCTTTCTATTCATAAAGGAAATGTGTTTGATGGTTTAAGCAGCACAATTGTTTTTAACGTTGATGGTAAAAACTTTTTGGCAATGGAAAAATGTACCAATTTATCAGTTTTTACACAAATTATGACAGTCTCTCAGCTGTAAATTTGACCAAATTAAACTGTGATCCAGAAAAGCCTATAAGTAACCCATCAATGTTGTATTGCACTGATGTAGAACACATTGAGTGTTTACCTTGTGACTCTTTGTTTTAACCATTTTCATTTGATCTCATCTCAGTGCTTTGCTATAGAATCTGGTGGTCCACACTTAAAACACTGAACTCTCAGGAACCTAGACGCAAGCCATATGCAAGAGAGTCTTTGAGTGGTTAAGAAGAGTTTGGAGAATTTTTTTTTTCTTTTTTTTTTTCTTCTCTTATTTAGGCAACATTTAAGAGGAATGTGAACTTGTCAGCACATTATGCAGTAGATCCCTCACTGATACAATGTCTAGCCATCTATAAGACTTCCTCTAAATTTCCCCATTTGTAGTCAAAAACACACTAGTCTGTCCAGTTTTAAAGCATCTTTAAGAGAAAGAGCTTCACACATGGTTTTAACATGGCTTACTATGTTCCATCCTCCCCCAAGCCTTTCTTGAAAGCATTTTAAAAGTGTCTGGCCAGAGGCTCTGCCCAGAGCTGTAAAGCAGGATGCAGTGAAAGAGCAACATATGTCTGAACATTTAATGCTGTTAGAGGAAGAAAGACAGATGTAGCCAGTCAGGATGGAGAAAGGGAGTGCACTCAGTAGGACCCACAGTGGAAACTTTTAGTAATTCCACCAGTCAAAACACTCCACAGCAAATTTTACCAGACGTCCCACTTCTCCGTCTAGACTTCAGTTGTTTTATTTTAAGGCTCAAACAGCAAGATTTTTTTTAAGAGTTATGTTGCAGGCCATTTATCACATTGAGACAACAAACAGACCTTTTGGTGTCATGGCCAGTCCATCCATTGGGCAGCAGATTAATTTTATGAGCCTGAGGTGATATTAGCCTGTATGTGAGCTCACTGAATTTACTGCTTCATTCATGGAGATGCTGGAAATGCCATCCTGAAATACAGTAGCGTGTGGCAGTGGACAGTGGTGTATTCTAATGCAAGCAATTCAAGCCCTGTCCAAGTCTGACTTCATCTTTACAGCTGTTCACCCTTCACCTCTGACATTTCTACTGGCGTATGTGGAAAGTAGGTCTGCTATGTGTGTGAGCTTGCATGAGCTTTGAGGGGTTAGGCAGCAATCCAGATGGAGTTTCTTCTCCCCATTTCTATAGAATACATACAGCAATGCCACATGGAAGCACTTTCATAATTTTATATAAGAAACCTCTGGCAGCTCATCAAAGAAGCCGTTCTGGTATGCAGACTATTTTTTGAGAGAGTGATGGGTCTAAAGGTTTTCTTTTCTTTTTTTTTTTTTTTTGTGGGTACAGAACTAACTCCATATCAAATGGTCAGCATACTGCCATAGGGAGAACCTTTTATATATATATATATATATATAATATACACACACATATATATATATATATGTGTGTATATGTATGTATAAAAACTAGGGCTGTTCAATTAAAACATTAATTTGATTAGTTATGGGAAAAAATTTGTTAACTCATTTAACATATTCATCCAGCCCCAAATCTACGTAGTTTATCTTATATTTCATAAAGTTGATTGGTGATGAACATGAAGCAGCGCAACTATTTTATGTAGCCTATAGAATGTCCCTACAATTCAAGATATCAGGGCAAAAATTGTCCTTTTTATATCATGATATAGTTAAGCAATATCACATGAGTAACTAGCGCAAATGTTTTTGTCGCGAATAGCAGGAGTGCAAATGTGTTTTTTTTTTTAAGTTCAATCTTGTTTACTCATCACTTCCGTTCTCCACACATTATGTCATTATACAACACTACAACAGTTTAGACATCCTGTTTCAAAATAGTAGTCAACAATACAATTCACTTAGGAGCACAAGAAGAAAAACACTTTTGCTAACATACTGCCTAATAAACTTATAATTTATGCTGCACAGCGATTTTTTTTTTTTTTTTTTTTTTTTTTTTTTTTTTTTTTTTTTTTCTTCCACTTGCATGTATTACAAAGGCAGCTGACGTTAATGGAGGAATTTGCAGCTTTACTCGCAAACTACAATTGTTGCACTGTAAAACTCAATTTCAGAATACTCAATACATTTGAGGAAACCTATTACCTCAAAATAAAGGAAACAAACTCATTTTTTTTTTTTTTTTTTTTAAGTTGGTAGAACTTAACATTTTTGTGACAAGTGGGGCAGGGCCAAGAGCCATGGAAGAGAAAGGCCAGTATGGTGCCCAGGTGTCTCTCATTAACAATCACATCACCAGCATCCCTTCACTCCCACAGTTCTCAGCCTCACCCCACTCATCATAATGTTAATTACATACAGTTAATTTACATAAACATCACATTCAGATCTTGGTTAAATGTTAGATAGCAAATAACATGAGCTATTATAACTATCAAAGAGACTGTCATTTTATACTTGCATGTATATAATCATAACATACAGTATATGTTGTCTTAAAAGTTCTGGAGCCCATCCTCAACCTAACCACAGGCTCTACTCTTCACCCCAGTGGTAACCCTACAAAACTAACAGAACAGAACCCCCTGTAAATCCCAACACAACACTAAACACTAACTTGTGTCTCCGTATGTTAATCTTGTGCAAAAAAACATTTATTTTCAACATATAGTGTATAAAAGAAAAAATATATCGCAAAGCATGTTAGGAATTAGAAATCTGCTACAACTCAACCATATTAAGTTCAGCTTACTACAATCAAATTGAGTTCACACAACTTTTTTCTGTTAAGTACAATGAACTTTCATTATTTTAGTGAAACGAACTCATTTCACTGTTCCGTTTAACAGTGTGTTCACCAGTAAGGTGAGACCCAGACCTGGTATAAACCCAAATACTCTAAATTAATTGAAAAGTGTACTATCCAAGTAGTAATAAAGATGTTTGCTATCGTAATAATGACAGTAACGCACACACAAGTAGTAGCTGTTTTGTTCTCTGGCGTGGTTAGTGCTCACACTACATGCGTACCAGGCCTGAGCGCAACTGAATCATGCCCTGGCCCACCTCCTCCAAGTAGGCCAGGGACGGTTAAGCAAACCGCGCCCAGGCATGGTACGGAGCGATCACACTAGTCAAATGAACCGGGCTTTAGTGCTCAAACGTGCTCTGGCATGGTTCAGGTCGCCTAGTGTGAGTACACCCTAAGAGCCCATGTATGTACCCACCCCCAGTCTTTTGGCAACCGTGAGAGGATCGGTAAGCTTTCTATGTCCCTTAGGAACATGCAAAGGGTGCCGCACCCTCACTTTATCCCCCTCCTGAAAACAAGGAGTGCGAGCACCCCTCTTGGCATCGGTGAACTTTTTCATTTTGTGTTGCAGCCGCGTAATCATTGGGGCGAAGTGTCATGTCGTTTGGCAGGTGCACAGGAGCAGATGGCAAAATTGACCTCCTTGCCTGCCATAGAGGAGCTGAAAGAGTGAAGTACCAGTTGCAGAATGTGGAGTGGCAGTGTTGCCAACTGCTTTCAATTGAAAGTAGCTAAAACTGGTAGCTAAATGTCACTAGATGACACCATAATGGCAAATTCATCTATGTAAATATGAATATATATCAGTGGGCAAAATAAGAATCTAGGTTTGTCCAAGAAGTTGCTAGATTTGTCCCTAAACTTTTCAAAAAAGTCTCAAAAGGGGCGGGGAAGTCACTGAATCTAGTAAGAAAAATCGCTACATTGGCAACACTGTGGAATGGCACGGTACACCTGCAAGATATCAGTTACCACAGGTTTCCATGGCTGATGTTGCTAGATGGCCATTTGGACAGTGTGTTTGAGCACACGGTTAAATCTCTACAGCACCATTAGCTGCTGGTTAGTAGAGGAACGATGGTGATGAATATTCCTTCCTTCCAGAAAAGCAGCGAAAGCAGCTGGCGTAAACACCATTATCAGTAAAAATACTCAGTGGAGTTCCATGCCGGCTGAAGACTGATGAAAGAAAAGAAACCACAGAATCCGTAGTGACAGTGTGAGTAAAGAAGACCTCGGGCCATTTGCTGTAATAATCAGCTAATGTTACAGCAAACCTGCAGTCGGATGCCGCAGTGTCAAATGGCCCGACTATATCCTCAGCCGCTTTCTGCCATGGTCCATCTGGCAGCAACACAGGCTGGAGAGGAGCAGGATGTGACTTGACAGTTTGTCACTGAGCTGACAAACGTGACCGGAACGGACAGCATCATGAACCTATGCCATCCTCGAAACCAGTTCAAACACAATACACGCCTGTATCTGTGTGTATGCATTCTTGGTGAATGAGACCCACTGTTCAGATCAGTTTTGTTTTGGAGATCAGATGCTAGCAAATCAGTTATTTGCAGTTTAATGCTTCATGCTTTTTAATGCTAGCGCAACCACTATTTCTGATACTATGCTTCCATTATTTAGTTTATATGTGAGGTTACGTGTTAGCTAAGCTTAACTGTTGACCCAGTCAAAGCTAATATCATATACTGTTGTACCAGCCTCTCTCAGTTGGGCACTTAAAAGTGCAAAGGAAATAAATCTCTTCATTTAGTGAAACCAGACCAAACCTCAGCCACCTGCACGGCATGTCTGTACAAACTCATTCACGCTTCACTAAAACACTCGCACACGTGCACTCTGGAATCCAATGTGCCAGAGGCCCAGCTGATCTTGTTTTTGCCCCTCTTGAGCAGCCAATAAGGTCATCTAAATGGGCAGACACCTCCCACAGCGGGTAGAAGGGTGGAGGGCCATGTGGTTCTTTGTGGAGAGAGAGGATTTTGTCCATGTGTGTTTTGGGAAGAGAGAAAACCTTAGAGGGGATGTGTGACTTCCCAGAAAAAAAATATTAGGAAGCAGAGGGCAGTTTAAGTTTGCTTGACGGTTACTTCATAGTGCTTAAATTAGTGTGGTCCTCTGTGGTCTTTAAACAAAGCTTTGCCCTTTACCCTTGACTTTAAATCTTCCAACGACTATCATTCTAGATTTAATGCTTGTGTAGATAATTTAAATAAAAATATTTAGATGGGAAACGTGGTTATAATTTGAAATCTTGAAATTGATATCTTCACATGCATCTGCTTTTACTTTTTAGTATCTTTTGGTATGATGGCAGTTGTTCTGTCAAACAGGTCCACCATGGGTAAACATCTATTCCAGCTGGACTTTGTAATGGTGAAGAACTAAGGAAAGTTGGATTTAGTTGCTTGCAAACCGAATAACTGCCATGAGGGTGTAAATCACTTTAAGATGTTACTTGGACCATGATCTGATACATAGTGTTTTTATTTTGTGAAACATAAAGTATTGAGATACACCCCAATAAATATCTTTTATTATACTGCAGTAATGTGGCATCACTAAAATAAAAAAAAATATCAGACATCTGTAATGTCATAAAGCTAAAGTGAACCCACGTGTCTCAACGTGGTCAAGGCATTGCGAATCTGTTTTGGGATCTTCATGCATTTTGCAACTTTGTTTCTTTTTGTAATTTCTAAGGTGTGCATTATGATTACTATTGCTCATATGTACAGTTACGAGATTTGAACAAACACATAATCATAAGTATTAGTCTATTAGTATTAGCACTAGTGTTAATTTTGTCAGCTATTTTTTTTTTTAATTTTGTCTTAGTCTTGTGTCAAATACCTTTCAAGTATCTTTTAGTTTTTATTATATTTAGTCAGCTCTGTCCTGTTTTTTAGTCCATTTTTTTTTTTTTATAAATTTTTTTTTTTTACTAAATGTCTGAGCATTTTAGTCTTGTTTCAGTCAATGAAAACTTGTCACATTTTCGCCATGTTGCATAATGGTTAAATTAATAATCAAGATTATTTTGCTCAAAATTATAACCACAACTATT